>ML279416.1:0-29094 GCA_005239495.1 Nicotiana undulata | reverse complement strand
TTCATCGCATATCAAAACCCTAGGTCCAAGAGGTTCATCGCATTTGAGATATGCGGTCCGCATTAGTGATATGTGATCGCATACGTGCGTCGCATTTACAAGGTAGCTTCAGGCATCAGATGGTGATGCGACTCAAGTGCGAACCGCATTTGAGATATGCGATCGCATATTCGACCGCATTTCACTCATTAAACTTGACTCAACTTTCTGTTGCGGTATGCGATCTCTGGGCTCGAAATGCGATTCGCATGTTGCATATGCGATCGCATTCGGCCATTGCTCCCCTCTTTTCTCTTCTTTACTCTCTTTTGCTCAATTTCACTCCAATTTGACCTTAACCACTTCATGGCATCATTTTCCTGCAAATATAGCAATTATACACTAAAAACGACCTCAAGTTATCATTTAACAATACAAAATCTAATGAGAAAAGGCTAAAATGAGTGGTAAAATCACCACTCATCAGGAGACATACTAAGGTAATATTTATCCCTTCCGGAACATTTTGGTATTCATATCTAGATGTACTATTCTAGAGTCCACCATCTAGGTGTCTCACAAGGAGATCTATTAGCATGTAAGGAGATCTATTAGCATATTTGCAGTGTCCTTCGGAAATGTCAACTAACGCAAATAATCCATTCATCATTTTAGGTTACTCTAACCCCAGCCGGATCATGATATCCCGTACTTCTCTTAAACTACACCTTATAGCCCCCATAGGGCATAAATTAGATGGGTGTGGCGGACTGTACTATAATGACCCGGCCGGTCGTTCCAAGAAATTTAGCCCTGTTTCCCCCTATTTCTGCCTTATTATGTGTTGTTCAGCTCTTTTATGTTGTGTTGGGTCAGTTGGCTCATGTTCAGAATGGTTGTGGAAAGAAATGAGACACTTAGTCTCTTAAGTTGGTTAAATAGTTAGAAAAGTTAACCGGAAGTTGACTTATAGGTATATGCTCTGGGAATGTTGTTATTATGATTCAGATAGCTTCATTCGGTTATTTGGGACTTAGGAGTGTGTTCGGAACGTTAATCGGAGGTACGTGTTAGAATTAGGCTTGAATTGGCGAAATAGGATTATTGGCGATTTTCGGTCGGTAGTGGAAAATTAGCTATCGGGGTCGGAATGGAATTCTAGAAGTTGGAACATGTTCATAATGTTGTTTGGGATGTGTGTGCAAAATTATAGGTCATTCGAACGTGGTTTGGTTTGTTTCGGCATCGTTGGCGAATTTTGGAAGTTTAGAAATCCTTAGGCTTGAATTTCGAGTAAATTTGGTGTTTAGTAGTTGCTTTGGGTGTTCCGAGAGTTTTACTAAGTTCGGGTGATATAATGGAGGTGTTGGTATTTTTGGTGAGGCCCCGAGGGGCTAGGGATGATTTCGGATAGTCGTCGGAGAGTTTGAAAGTTGGAAAATGCTGCTAGTGTGTTGCTGTTCTGGTGTTCCGCACCTTCGGAAGGGTGATTGCAAGTGCGGTCACTGCAGATGCGGCTTGGCGTCGCAGGTGCGGAAATTGGTAAGTAGGGGATGCATCGCGGATGCAGCAGGTGTGTTATACCTGCGAGCCCGCAAGTGCGGTTGAGTGATCACAGGTGCGAAAAATGGGGAGTTAGGTGAAGTCTGCAGAAGCAGACCTTTGGTCGCAGGTGCGGGGGCCGCAAATGCGGAAAATGGACCGCAAATGCGGAATCCCTGGGCAGAAAGTATAAATACTTGCCTTCGCGAATTTTAGTCATTTGTCTATCAATTTTCATACGGGTTGGAGCTTTTGGGAGAAAATTGAAGAGGGATTACAATGGATTGTCGTGGAGGTAAGTTTCTTGGACCTAAAACTCGATTCTATGGTGGTATTTAACTGATTAGGCATGAGATTAGTGGAATTTAAGGTTTAAAATTGGGGGATTAGGGCTTGAAATTTGAGACTTTGATTTAAGGATTCGAGGGGTTGTTTGTTGTCGGATTTAGATGTATTTGGTATGTATGAACTTGTGAGAGTATAAGTATTCTAGTTTTTTTATTTTTATCAGATATTGAGACGCGGGCCTGGGGTCGGGTTTGGCCAATTTCGGGATTTTTGATGGAATTTGATTATTTTCACATGGGCTTTGTTCCTTTAGTGTATATTGATGGTGTGAATCTGATTTTGAATAGGTTCGGGGCGATTTGAGGCCGAGTCGAGTGGAAAAGGCATCGCAAAGTAGATTTTGATCCGGCTTGAGGTAAGTAATGATTGTAAATATTGTCTCGAGGGTTTAAAACCCAGGATTTCACCTTGTATCACTATTTTGGAGTGGCGCACATGCTAGATGACGAGTGTGTGGCATACACCGTTGGGGATTGTGACTTGGACCGTCCCGTAGCGACTATTAAGTTGCGTATTTGACTAGAAATCATATGATATTTTGTGTTTTAGAGATTCAGGACCCGTTATTGCCATTATGAGTTTTTGGTGATGTCTTTTGTGCTGACCAATGCCCCAACAACGTTCATGGATTTGATGAACATCGTATTTCATCCATATTTGGATTCCTTTGTTATTGTGTTCATTGATGACATCCTTGTGTATTCTCGTAGCCAGGAGGAGCACGCTCATCATTTGAGAGTGATATTGTAGAGATTGAGGGAGGAGAAGCTTTATGCGAAATCCTCCAAGTGTGAGTTTTGGCTTGGCTTAGTAGCTTTCTTGGGGCACGTGGTGTCCAGTGAGGGTATTCAGGTAGATCCGAAGAAGATAGAGGCGGTGCAGATATGGCGCAGACCGTCCTCAACTATAAAGATTAGGAGCTTCCTTGGTTTGGAGGGATATTACCGTCTCTTTATGGAGGGGTTTTCTTCTATTGCTTTGCCCTTGACCAAGTTGACCCAGAAGGGTGCCCCGTTCAGGTGGTCAGACGAGTGTAAGGAGAGCTTTCAGAAGCTCTAGGTTGCGTTGGCCACAACTCTAGTGTTAGTATTGCCATCAGCTTCAGGTTCTTATACCGTGTATTGTGACGCCTCGAGGATAGGCATTGGTTGTGTTTTAATGCAGGAGGGTAGGGTGATTGCCTATGTCGCGCTAGTTGAAGACTCATGAGAAGAATTATCCGGTGCATGATCTTGAGTTAGCAACCATTGTTCATGCCTTGAAGATCTGGCGTCATTATTTGTATGGGGTTCATTGTGAGGCTTTTACTTATCAGCGTAGTTTGCAACACCTGTTTAACTAGAAAGATCTGAATTTGCGTTAGAGGAGATGGTTGGGGATTATGAAGGACTATGATATCACTATCCTATACCATTCGGGGAAGGCCAATGTAGTGGCCTATGCCTTGAGTCGCAGATCAGAGAGTTTGGAGAGTCAAGCATATCTTCCAGCAGCACAGAGACCTTAGCACTTGATGTTCAGGCTTTAGCGGGCCAGTTTGTGAGGTTGGATTTATCGGAGTCTTGCCGGGTGTTGGCTTGCGTAGCCTCCAAGTCTTCTCTTTTTGACTGTATCAGAGAGTGCTAGTATGAAGACAAACACTTGCTCGTTCTTCAGGATAGGGTCCGGCGAGGTGATGTCAGGGATGTAGTCATTGGTAATGATGATTTGATGAGGATGCAGGGTCGGATATGTGTTCCTAATGTAGATGGGCTTCGGGAGTTAATTCTAGAGGAGGCCCACAACTCACGGTATTCAATCCATCCGGATGTCGCGAAGATGTATTAGGATCTGAGACATCATTATTGGTGGAGGCGGATAAAGAAGGACATTGTTGGATTTGTAGCTCGGTGTCTCAACTGTCAGCAGGTCAAGTATGAGCACCAGAGACCAGGTGGATTGCATCAAAGGTTGGATATCCCTTAGTGGAAGTGGGAGCGGATCACCATGGACTTTGTAGTTGGGCTCCCACGGACTTCGAGGAAGTTTGATGCTATTTGGGTTATTGTGGATCGGCTGACCAAGTCCACGCACTTCATTCCTGTTGGTACTACTTATACTTCGGAGCGGTTAGCTGAGATTTATATTCGGGAGATTGTCCGATTGCATGGTGTCCAGTTTCCATCATTTCTGATAGAGGTACTCAGTTCACATCGCATTTTCGAAGGGCCGTGCAGAGAGAGTTGGGTATTCAGGTTGAGTTGAGCATAACTTTTCATCCTCAGACGGACGGGCAGTCCGAGCGCACTATTCAGATACTAGAGGACATGTTGCGCGCTTGTGTTACTGATTTTGGGGGTTCATGGGACTAGTTTCTGCTACTCGCGGAGTTTGCATATAATAATAGTTAGCAGTCGAGTATTCAGATGGCTCCATACGAGGATTTTTCTGGGAGGAGGTGTAGATCTCCGGTCCATTGGTTTGAGCTGGGTGAGGCTAGACTCTTGGGCACATATTTGGTACAGGATGCTTTAAATAAGGTGAAGTTGATTCAAGAGCGGCTTCACACGGCGCAGTCTAGGCAGAAGAGCTACGCGGACCGGAAGGTCCGGGATGTATCTTTCATGGTTGGGGAGAAGGTTTTGCTAAGGCGTCACCCATGAAGGGTGTTATGCGGTTTGGGAAGAGGGGTAAGTTGAGTCCCCAATTCATAGGGCCTTTTGAGGTGCTTAAGAGGGTTGGGGAGGTGACTTATAGACTTGCTTTGCCACCTAGATGGTCGAGTGTGCATCCAGTGTTTCATTTTTCTATGCTTTGGAAGTATATTGGTGACCCATCTCATGTTTTGTACTTCAGCACGGTACAACTAGAGGGTGATATGTCTTATGAGGTGGAGCCAGTATCTATTTTGGGTCGTCAGGTCAGAAGGTTGAGGTCTAATGATATAGCTTAAGTTAAGGTGCAGTGGAGAGGGCAGCCGGTGGAGGAGGCCACCTGGGAGACTGAGCGAGAGATGCGGATAATATATCCACACCTATTTGAGACTCCAGGTATGTTTCTAGACTCGTTCAAGGACGAACATTTATTTAAGATGGGGAGAATGTAACGACCCGGCCGGTCGTTCTGAGAAATTTAGCCATGTTTCCTCCTATTTCTGCCTTATTATGTGTTTTTAAACTCTTTTATGTTGTGTTGGGTCGGTTGGCTCAGTTTCGGAGTGGTTGTGGATAGAAATGAGACATTTAGTCTCTTAAGCTGGTTAAATAGTTGGAAAAGTCAACCAGAAGTTGACTTATAGGTATATTGTCTCAGGATGTGGTTTTTATGATTCGTATAACTTCGTTAGGTCATTTGGGACTTAGGAGTGTGTTGGGAATGTTAATCGGAGGTCCGTGGTAAAATTAGGCTTGAATTGGTGAATTAGGATTTTTGACGATTTTCGGTCGGTAGTGGAAAATTAGCTATCGGGGTCAGAATGGAATTCTGGAAGTTGGAACAGGTTCATAGTGTCATTTGGGATGTGTGTGCAAAATTTTAGGTCATTCGGACATGGTTTGGTTGGTTTCGGAATCGTTGGCGAATTTCAGAAGTTAAGAAATCCTTAGGCTTGAATTTTGAGTAATTTTGGTGTTTTGATGTTGTTTTGGGTGTTCCGAGAGTTCCACTAAGTTCAAGTGATGTTATAGGAGGTGTTGGTATTTTTGGTTGAGGCCCCGAGGAGCTCAAGATGATTTCGGATGGCCGTCGGAGAGTTTGAAAGTTGGAAAATGCTGCTGGTGTGTTGCTGTTCTGGTGTTCCGCACCCGAGAACGGGTGATTGCATGTGCGATCACCCCAGATGCGGCTTTGCATCGCAGGTGAGGAAATTGGTTGGCTGGGGATGCATCACAGATGCGGAAGGTATGTCGTACCCGCGAGCCCGCATGTGCGGAAAGGGGTAGTTAAGTGAAGTCCGCAGAAGCGGAAGATTGGTCGCAGGTGCAGGGGCCGTAGATGCGGAAAATGGACCGCAGATGCGGAACCCCTGAGCAGAAAGTAGAAATACTTGCCTTCGCGAATTTTAGTCATTTGTTCATTAAATTTCATACGGGTTGAAACTTTTGGGAGAAAATTGAAGAGGGATTTCAAGGGATTGTCGTGGAGGTAAGTTTCTTGGACCTAAAACTCGATTCTATGATGGTATTTAACTGATTAGGCATGAAATTAGTGGAATTTAAGGGTTAAAAATTGGGGATTAGTGCTTGAAATTTGAGACTTTGATTTAAGGATTCGAGGGGTCGTTTGTTGTCGGATTTAGATGTATTTGGTATGTATGGACTCGTGAGAGTATAAAGATTCTAGTTTTGCAATTTTTATCGGATTTTGAAACATGGGCCCGGTAGTCGGATTTGGCCAATTTCGGAATTTTTGATGTAATTTGATTAGTTTCGCGTGGGATTTGTTCCTATAGCGTATATTGATGGTATGAATCTGATTTTGATTAGGTTCGAGGCGATTTGAGGCCGAGTCGAGTGGCAAAGGCATCGCAGAGCAGATTTTCATCCGTTTTGAGGTAAGTAATGATTGTAAATCTTGCCCTGAGGGTATGAAACCTAGGATTTCACCTTGTATCACTATTTTGGAGTGACGCATATGCTAGATGACGAGTGTGTGGCGTACACCATTGGGGATTGTGACTTGGTCCGCCCCGTAGTGACTATTAAGTTGCGTATTTGACTAGAAATCATATGATATTTTGTGTTTTAGAGATTATTACTAAGTTTTTGGGTTGAATGCCGTATTTGGGTGTCACGACTCAAAATTCATAAGGTCGTGATGGCGCCGGACACCACTGTCAGGCAAGCTAATCATTAAATGGTTAAGTTAAATTCCTATTTTAATAATTGGAGATCATTTCATAATAATGATCGCATAAAATCCGCTAAGTAAATACGATAGTTTAATATTCCATTTTTAATAAAATACCACCCAGAACTCGGTGTCACAAGTGCATGAGCAAATTTCTAAGAATTAAACAGATACTACAATGCTTGTCCGAAGTACAATTGGAAAAGGTACTTAATATGAAAATAAATACATCTGAGGGAGACTCTGTCAGCTGCGGAACGCCTCCGGATGATGCAGCTCGCCTAAGTCTCCAAGCTAGCCACATCGCTGTGAAAGTACCTGTGAAATAAAAATGCACAGCAAGTGTAGCATGAGTACGAAAACAACGTGTACTAAGTAAATATCCCGCCTAACCTCAGAGAGTTAGTGACGAGAGGTCGAATTAGACACTTGCTAGAAGTCAATTTAGTATAGTCAAGTGAGACACTAAGCGGGAATATCATAGGCAATCTAATAAAATCAGGGATAAGTGATATCAACTTCTTTCACATTTAACACTTTAAATCTTCGTCATTTCAGTTGGCAATTTAAAGCTTCATAGGCCAATAAACAGGTAATAATTACAGAAAATACGCAGCAATTATCATGCGCAAGAAATGCTGAGGGTCGAACGGCACAGGCCAACAATAATAAAATATGCACTACCGAGGGTCGAACGGTTCGAACCATAGATGCATCTATTTACCCCGCGAACGAATCGATCACGCGACGCGGTCATATATAAATAATAGGGTTATCCTGCTCGCGAATCATACATGCGACTTAGGAACCCATAGATACACATATTCACACAATAAGTTCACATTTTTATCACAAAAGCAGTTACTCAAGAAAGTGATAAAATTCTCTTTCTAAATGATTAAGAAAAGCAAACTCTAACCTTCTTAGGTAATCAATTACTAATTCGATAGCATTAAAAATCTAATATTATTGGCAAGATCACAAGTACAACACGTAAGGCATGCTAGTGAGTCCTAGACTACCCGAACACAAGCATAATAGTAGCTACGCACGGACTCCCGTCACCTCGTACGTACGTAGCCCCCACAAATAGTAGCACATAATTAATTTGTTCACCTACAGGGACAATTCCCCCTCACAAAGTTAGAAAGAAGACTTACCTCGCCCCGAAATTCCATAACCGGCTACCAAGCCTTTCCGACAACTCCAAATCAATTGCACAACGCTCCAAAGCTAGCCAAATAACGTCAAACCAATGAAAATATACTCTAATACGCATAAACATTTAAATTATATAAATTTCTAACTCCGCTCGAAGAATTTACCAAAATGCCCTCGGCCCCACGTGCTTGGATTCCGAAATTTCTTGAAGATAAACTCTACCCATAGTCTTACTAGTTCAAATATACAATTTACTCTAACTTTCCTTCTCAAATTCAAGGTAAAAGTCCAAAATACCCAATTCTAGGTTTTCACCTCGAAATCCCATATTTCTATTAATTCCCAAACTTAAATCCGAACATAAACCATGTATTTAACTTGAATTGAGTTGGAATGACTTACCTTGTGATACTTCAAGAAACTCTCCCCTTGAAGCTCTTCACAATCGCCCATGCCAAATGAAAAAAGGAGAAGAAATGGCCAATTTCCCGTTTTTAAAGAACCTCACTGCCTCCAGTAGTTCCGCACCTGCGGCCGCTTGACTGCTTCTGCTGTTCCATAGGTGCTACACATAATCCGCTTCTGTGGTCCTCCCCCATCCCCTGGACTTCCACATCTGCGCCTTACCTCCCGCAGGTGCGGTCCCGCTTCTGCGGCGGAATGACCGCATATGCGGTCCCAGCTCTCCTTGGCCTAGATCGCTCTTGCGAACTCCATGGCCGCTTCTGCAGCTCCGCACTTGCGGCCATAGCCTCGAAGGTGCGGTCACAGCAAACACCAGATATTCCAGCCCCTTCTTCAAACTCTAAATTTGATCCGTTAACCACCCGGAATCCACCGGAGGCCCCCGGGACCCCGTCCAATTACACCAACCTGTTCCAAAACATAATTCGGACCTGCTGGAGACCTCAAATCACATCGAAACAACGAATCGCTCTATAATTTAAGCCTTATGAACTTTGAAATTTCAAACATTTACATCCGATGCCGACACCTATCAAATCACATCCGATTGACCCCGATTTTTGCACGCATGTCACATTCGACATTACGGACCTGCTCCAACTTTCGGAATCACATTCCGACCCCGATGTCAAAATTTCCATCTCCGGTCGGATTTTTCAAAAACCTTCAAATTTTCTGTCTTTAGCCAAATGACCCCAAATTAACCTACGAACATCTGAATTCACTTCCGATCGCACCCCAACTCCAGAATCACCATACAGAGCTGTTCCCAAACTCGTAATCCCAAACTGACATCTATATCACTGAAATGTCTTTCAACCCAGACTTATGAAATTCTTTCTAAAATTCTGACTTCCACAATATACGCCGAAACGCTCCTGGGTTATCCAAAAACCCGATCCGAACATACACCAAGTCCAAAATCATCATACGAACCTGCTGGAACTTTCAAATCTTGATTCCGAGGTCGTTTTCTCAAAGTTCCAATCTTAGTCAATTCTTCCAACTTAAGGCTTCCGAAATGAGAATTTTCTTTCCAATTTGACTCCGAACTTCCCGAAATTCAACTCCGACCACGCGTACGAGTCATAATACCTGAAATGAAGCTGTGCATGGCATCAAACCGCTGAACGACGCGCTAGAGATCAAAATGACCGGTTGGGTCATTACATTCTCTCCCACTTAAACATACGTTCGTCCTCAAACGTGCTAAGAACTGCTCTTGAGTTATCTGAAATCACTGTTTAACTGCTCGTGCACCTGCCCGTGCTGCCACAACCCAGTTGAGCATATAAGCTTGATCAAATCTGAAGATATCCTCCTTTATCCATACAATAAGCTCAGAACCCAGTTCCAACACCTGAAATTCTCTGCTAGACCTGTTTCTAATATATGAACAACATATCAATTACCACACGTGGTACCAAAACACGACTGCGTACCTTTGCTGATTTAGCATCATGCACCACATGATTTACCATCTAACCACAATGACATTCCCTGAACCTTAATGGCCAAAATTCCATGAATCTTACCTCCCGCAGGTGGGGTCCCGCTTCTACGGCGGAATGATCGCATCTACGGTCCCAGCTCTCCCTGGCCTATATCTCTCCTGCGAACTCCATGGCCGTTTCTGCGGCTCCCCACCTGCGGCCATAGCCTCGAAGGAGCTGTCACAGCAAACACCAGCAGTTCCAGCCCCTTCTTCAAACTCTAAATTTGATCCGTTAACCACCCAAAATCCAACGGAGGCCCCCGGGACCCCGTCAAATTACACCAACCTGTTCCAAAACATAATGCGGACCTGCTCGAGACCTCAAATCACATCGAGTAACATCGAAACAACGAATTGCTCTATAATTTAAGCCTTATGAACTTTGAAATCTAAAACTTCTACATCCGACGTCGACACCTATCAAATCACATCCGATTGACCCCGATTTTTTCACGCATGTCACATTCGACATTACAGACCTGCTCCAACTTTCGGAATCACATTCCGACCCCGATGTCAAAATTTCCATCTCCGATCGGATTTCTCAAAAACCTTCAAATTTTCTATCTTTAGCCAAATGACCCCAAATTAACCTACGAACATCTGAATTCACTTCCGATCGCACCCCAACTCCAGAATCACCATACAGATCTATTCCCAGACTCGTAATCCCAAACGGACATCTATATCACTGAAATGTCTTTCAACCCAGACTTATGAAATTCTTTCTAAAATTATGACTTCCACAATATACGCCAAAACGCTCCTGGGTTATCCAAAAACCCGATCCGAACGTACACCAAGTCCAAAATCATCATACGAACCTGCTGGAACTTTCAAATCTTGATTCCGAGGTCGTTTTCTCAAAGTTCCAATCTTAGTCAATTCTTCCAACTTAAGGCTTCCGAAATGAGAATTTTCTTTCCAATTTGACTCCGAACTTCCCGAAATTCAACTCCGACCACGCGTACGAGTCATAATACCTGAAATGAAGCTGTGCATGGCATCAAACCGCTGAACGACGCGCTAGAGATCAAAATGACCGGTTGGGTCATTACATTCTCTCCCACTTAAACATACGTTCGTCCTCAAACGTGCTAAGAACTGCTCTTGAGTTATCTGAAATCACTGTTTAACTGCTCGTGCACCTGCCCGTGCTGCCACAACCCAGTTGAGCATATAAGCTTGATCAAATCTGAAGATATCCTCCTTTATCCATACAATAAGCTCAGAACCCAGTTCCAACACCTGAAATTCTCTGCTAGACCTGTTTCTAATATATGAACAACATATCAATTACCACACGTGGTACCAAAACACGACTGCGTACCTTTGCTGATTTAGCATCATGCACCACATGATTTACCATCTAACCACAATGACATTCCCTGAACCTTAATGGCCAAAATTCCATGAATCTTACCTCCCGCAGGTGGGGTCCCGCTTCTACGGCGGAATGATCGCATCTACGGTCCCAGCTCTCCCTGGCCTATATCTCTCCTGCGAACTCCATGGCCGTTTCTGCGGCTCCCCACCTGCGGCCATAGCCTCGAAGGAGCTGTCACAGCAAACACCAGCAGTTCCAGCCCCTTCTTCAAACTCTAAATTTGATCCGTTAACCACCCAAAATCCAACGGAGGCCCCCGGGACCCCGTCAAATTACACCAACCTGTTCCAAAACATAATGCGGACCTGCTCGAGACCTCAAATCACATCGAGTAACATCGAAACAACGAATTGCTCTATAATTTAAGCCTTATGAACTTTGAAATCTAAAACTTCTACATCCGACGTCGACACCTATCAAATCACATCCGATTGACCCCGATTTTTTCACGCATGTCACATTCGACATTACAGACCTGCTCCAACTTTCGGAATCACATTCCGACCCCGATGTCAAAATTTCCATCTCCGATCGGATTTCTCAAAAACCTTCAAATTTTCTATCTTTAGCCAAATGACCCCAAATTAACCTACGAACATCTGAATTCACTTCCGATCGCACCCCAACTCCAGAATCACCATACAGATCTATTCCCAGACTCGTAATCCCAAACGGACATCTATATCACTGAAATGTCTTTCAACCCAGACTTATGAAATTCTTTCTAAAATTATGACTTCCACAATATACGCCAAAACGCTCCTGGGTTATCCAAAAACCCGATCCGAACGTACACCAAGTCCAAAATCATCATACGAACCTGCTGGAACTTTCAAATCTTGATTCCGAGGTCGTTTTCTCAAAGTTCCAATCTTAGTCAATTCTTCTAACTTAAGGCTTCCGAAATGAGAATTTTCTTTCCAATTTGACTCCGAACTTCCCGAAATTCAACTCCGACCACGCGTACGAGTCATAATACCTGAAATGAAGCTGTGCATGGCATCAAACCGCTGAACGACGCGCTAGAGATCAAAATGACCGGTTGGGTCATTACATTCTCTCCCACTTAAACATACGTTCGTCCTCAAACGTGCTAAGAACTGCTCTTGAGTTATCTGAAATCACTGTTTAACTGCTCGTGCACCTGCCCGTGCTGCCACAACCCAGTTGAGCATATAAGCTTGATCAAATCTGAAGATATCCTCCTTTATCCATACAATAAGCTCAGAACCCAGTTCCAACACCTGAAATTCTCTGCTAGACCTGTTTCTAATATATGAACAACATATCAATTACCACACGTGGTACCAAAACACGACTGCGTACCTTTGCTGATTTAGCATCATGCACCGCATAATTTACCATCTAACCACAATGACATTCCCTAAACCTTAATGGCCAAAATTCCATGAATCTTACCTCCTGCAGGTGGGGTCCCGCTTCTGCGGCGGAATGACCGCATCTACGGTCCCAGCTCTCCCTGGCCTATATCTCTCCTGCGAACTCCATGGCCGTTTCTGCGGCTCCCCACCTGCGGCCATAGCCTCGAAGGTGCAGTCACAGCAAACACCAGCAGTTCCAGCCCCTTCTTCAAACTCTAAATTTGATATGTTAACCACCCGGAATCCACCCGAGGCCCCCGGGACCCCGTCCAATTACACCAACCTGTTCCAAAACATAATGCGGACATGCTCGAGGCCTCAAATCACATCGTATGACATCGAAACAACGAATCTCTCTATAATTTAGGCCTTATGAACTTTTAAATTTCAAACTTCTACATCTGACGCCGACACTTATCAAATCACATCCGATTGACCCCAATTTTTGCACGCATGTCACATTCAACATTACAGACCTGCTCCAACTTTCGGAATCACATTCCGACCCCGATGTCAAAATTTCCATCTCCGGTCGGATTTCTCAAAAACCTTCAAATTTTCTATATTTAGCCAAATGACCCCAAATTAACCTACGAACATCTGAATTCACTTCCGATCGCACCCCAACTCCAGAATCACCATACAGAGCTGTTCCCAGACTCGTAATCCCAAACGGACATCTATATCACTAAAATGTCTTTCAACCCAGACTTATGAAATTCTTTCTAAAATTCTGACTTCCACAATATACGCCGAAACGCTCATAGGTTATCAAAAAACCCGATCCGAATGTACAACAAGCCCAAAATCATCATACAAACCTGCTGGAACTTTCAAATCTTGATTCCGAGGCCGTTTTCTCAAAGTTCCAATCTTAGTCAATTCTTCCAACTTAAGGCTTCCGAAATGAGAATTTTCTTTCCAATTTGACTCCGAACTTCCCGAAATTCAACTCCGACCACGCGTACGAGTCATAATACCTTAAATGAAGCTGTGCATGGCCTCAAACCGCTGAACGATGCGCTAGAGATCAAAATAACCGGTCGGGTCATTACATTCTCTCCCACTTAAACATACGTTCGTCCTCAAACATGCTAAGAACTACTCTTGAGTTATCTGAAATCACTGTTTAACTCCTCGTGCACCTGTCCGTGCTGCCACAACCCAGTTGAGCATATAAGCTTGATCAAATCTTAAGATATCCTCCTTTATCCATAGAATAAACTCAGAACCCAGTTCCAACACCTGAAATTCTCTGCTAGACCTGTTTCTAATATATGAACACTATATCAATTACCACACGTGGTACCAAAACACGACTGCGTACCTTTGCTGATTTAGCATCATGCACCACATGATTTACCATCTAACCACAATGACATTCCCTGAACCTTAATGGCCAAAATTCCATGAATCTTACCTCCCGCAGGTGGGGTCCCGCTTCTGCGGCGGAATGACCGCATGTACGGTCCCAGCTCTCCCTGGCCTATATCTCTCCTGAGAACTCCATGGCCGTTTCTGCGGCTCCCCACCTGCGGCCATAGCCTCGAAGGTGCAGTCACAGCAAACACCAGCAGTTCCAGCCTCTTCTTCAAACTCTAAATTTGATCTGTTAACCACCCGGAATCCACCCGGAGGCCCCCGGGACCCCGTCCAATTACACCAACCTGTTCCAAAACATAATGCGGACATGCTCGAGGCCTCAAATCACATCGTATAACATCGAAACAACGAATCTCTCTATAATTTAAGCCTTATGAACTTTGAAATTTCAAACTTCTACATCCGACGCCGACACCCATCAAATCACATCCGATTGACCCCGATTTTTGCACGCATGTCACATTTGACATTACAGACCTGCTCCAACTTTCGGAATCATATTCCGACCCCGATGTCAAAATTTCCATCTCCGGTCGGATTTCTCAAAAACCTTCAAATTTTTTATCTTTAGCCAAATGACCCCAAATTAACCTACGAACATCTGAATTCACTTCCGATTTCACCCCAACTCCAGAATCACCATACAGAGCTGTTCCCAAACTCGTAATCCCAAACGGACATCTATATCACTGAAATGTCTTTCAACCCAGACTTATGAAATTCCTTCTAAAATTTTGACTTCCACAATATACGCCGAAACGCTCCTAGGTTATCCAAAAACCCAATCCGAACGTACACCAAGTCCAAAATCATCATACGAACCTGCTGGAACTTTCAAATCTTGATTCCGAGGTCGTTTTCTCAAAGTTCCAATCTTAGTCAATTCTTCCAACTTAAGGCTTCCGAAATGAGAATTTTCTTTTCAATTTGACTCCGAACTTCCCGAAATTCAACTCCGACCACGCCTACGAGTCATAATACCTGAAATGAAGTTGTGCATGGCCTCAAACCGCTGAACGAAGCGCTAGAGATCAAAACGACCGGTCGGGTCATTACATTCTCTCCCACTTAAACATGCGTTCGTCCTCAAACGTGCTAAGAACTGCTCTTGAGTTATCTGAAATCACTGTTTAACTCCTCGTGCACCTGCCCGTGCTGCCACAACCCAGTTGAGCACATAAGCTTGATCAAATCTGAAGATATCCTCCTTTATCCATACAATAAGCTCAGAACCCAGTTCCAACACCAGAAATTCTCTACTAGACCTGTTTTTAATATATGAACACCATATCAATTACCACACGTGGTACCAAATCACGACTGCGTACCTTTGCTGATTTAGCATCATGCACCGCATGATTTACCATCTAACCACAATGACATTCCCTGAACCTTAATGGCCAAAATTCCATGAATCTTACCTCCCGCAGGTGGGGTCCCGCTTTTGCGGCGGAATGAACGTATCTACGGTCCCAGCTCTCCCTAGCCTATATCTCTCCTGAGAACTCCATGGCCGTTTCTGCGGCTCCCCACCTGCGGCCATAGCCTCGAAGGTGCTGTCACAACAAACACCAGCAATTCCAGCCCCTTCTTCAAACTCTAAATTTGATCCGTTAACCACCCGGAATCCACCGGAGGCCCCTGGGACCCCGTCCAATTACACCAACCTGTTCCAAAACATAATGTAGACCTGCTCGAGACCTCAAATCACATCGAATAACATCGAAACAACGAATCGCTCTATAATTTAAGCCTTATGAACTTTGAAATTTCAAACTTCTATATCCGACGTCGACACCTATCAAATCACATCTGATTGACCCCGATTTTTGCACGCTTGTCACATTCGACATTACGGACCTGCTCCAACTTTCGGAATCATATTCCGACCCCGATGTCAAAATTTCCATCTCCGGTCGGATTTCTAAAAAACCATTAAATTTTCTGTCTTTAGCCAAATGACCCCAAATTAACCTACGAACATCTGAATTCACTTCTGATCGCACCCCAACTCCAGAATCACCATACAGAGTTGTTCCCAGACTCGTAATCCCAAACAGACATCTATATCACTGAAATGTCTTTCAACCCAGACTTATGAAATTCTTTCTAAAATTCTGACTTCCACAATATACGCCGAAACGCTCCTGGGTTATCCAAAAACCCGATCCGAACGTACACCAAGTCAAAAATCATCATACAAACCTGCTGGAACTTTCAAATCTTGATTCCGAGGTCGTTTTCTCAAAGTTTCAATCTTAGTCAATTATTCCAACTTAAGGTTTCCGAAATGAGAATTTTCTTTCCAATTTGACTCCGAACTTCCCGAAATTCAACTCCGACCACGCGTACGAGTCATAATACCTTAAATGAAGCTAAGCATGGCCTCAAACCGCTGAACGACGCGCTAGAGATAAAAATGACCGGTCGGGTCATTACATTCTCTCCCACTTAAACATACGTTCGTCCTCAAACGTGCTAAGAACTGCTCTTGAGTTATCTGAAATCACTGTTTAACTCCTCGTGCACCTGCCCGTGCTGCCACAACCCAGTTGAGCATATAAGCTTGATCAAATCTGAAGATATCCTCCTTTATCCATACAATAAGCTCAGAACCCAGTTCCAACACCTGAAATTCTCTGCTAGACCTGTTTCTAATATATGAACACCATATCAATTACCACACGTGGTACCAAAACACGACTGCGTACCTTTGCTGATTTAGCATCATGCACCGCATAATTTACCATCTAACCACAATGACATTCCCTGAACCTTAATGGTCAAAATTCCATGAATCTTACCTCCCGCAGGTGGGGTCCCGCTTCTGCGGCGGAATGACCACATCTACGGTCCCAGCTCTCCCTGGCCTATATCTCTCATGCGAACTCCATGGCCGTTTCTGCGGTTCCCCACCTGCGGCCATAGCCTCGAAGGTGCAGTCACAGCAAACACCAGCAGTTCTAGCCCCTTCTTCAAACTCTAAATTTGATCTGTTAACCACCCGGAATCCACCCGAGGCCCCCGGGACCCCGTCCAATTACACCAACCTGTTCCAAAACATAATGCGGACATGCTCGAGGCCTCAATCACATCGTATAACATCGAAACAATGAATCTCTCTATAATTTAAGCCTTATGAATTTTGAAATTTCAAACTTCTACATCCGACGCCGACACCTATCAAATCACATCCGATTGACCCCAATTTTTGCACACAAGTCACATTCGACAATACAGACCTGCTCCAACTTTCAGAATCACATTCTGACCCTGATGTCAAAATTTCCACCTCCGGTCGGATTTCTCAAAATCCTTCAAATTTTCTATCTTTAGCCAAATGACCCCAAATTAACCTACGGACATCTGAACTCACTTCCGATCGCGCCCCAACTCCAGAATCACCCTACAGAGCTGTTCCCAGACTCGTAATCCCAAACGGACATCTATATCACTGAAATGTCTTTCAACCCAGACTTATGAAATTCCTTCTCAAATGCTGACTTCCACAATATACGTCGAAACGCTCGTGGGTTATCCAAAAACCGATCCGAACGTACACCACGAAATCATCAATACGAACCTGCTGGAACTTTCAAATCTTGATTCCGAGGTGGTTTTCTCAAAGTTCCAATCTTAGTCAATTCTTCCAACTTAAGGCTTCCGAAATGAGAATTTCCTTTCCAATTTGACTCCGAACTTCCTGATATTCAACTCCGACCACGCCTACAAGTCATAATACCTGAAATGAAGTTGTGCATGGCCTCAAACCGCTGAACGACGCGCTAGAGATAAAAACGACCGATCGGGTCATTTCATTCTCTCCCACTTAAACATACGTTCGTCCTCGAACGTGCTAAGAACTGCTCTTGAGTTATCTTTAATCACTGTTTAACTCCTCGTGCACCTGCCCGTGCTGCCCCAACCCAGTTGAGCACATAAGCTTGATCAAATCTGAAGATATCCTCCTTTATCCATACAATAAGATCAGAACCCAGTTCCAACACCTGAAATTCTCTGCCAGACCTGTTTCTAATATATGAACACCATATCAATTACCACACGTGGTACCAAAACATGACTGCGTACCTTTGCTGATTTAGCATCATGCACCGCATAATTTACCATCTAACCACAATGACATTCCCTGAACCTTAATAGCCAAAATTTCATGAATCTGATGCTCCTAGTTNATCGGGGATCGGTGCGATGAGATCATGTGGAGTATGTTGCAAGACAATTACCATTATTTGGTTCGTAATGAGATGATGATTTTTGTCAGAGAGGAAAGATTCAATGCTTGGTTAACTCTGCAGTTGGTTAGAAATTTCTGCACATCTTCTCCATTGTGGTAGTATCATCAGCATTATAGCAGGATGTATATATATATATATATATATATATACATCCTGCTATAATGCTGATGATACTACCACAATGGAGAAGATGTGCAGAAATTTCTAACCAACTGCAGAGTTAACCAAGCATTGAATCTTTCCTCTCTGACAAAAATCATCATCTCATTACGAACCAAATAATGGTAATTGTCTTGCAACATACTCCACATGATCTCATCGCACCGATCCCCGATCTATAAATCTCGTCTCACCCACTACGAACTGCTCAGACAACCAATCACCCCAGACATGACCAACAGTCTCACATGATGCCACAAGGCGCCAATAGGCCACAACTTGAACATGATACTTAAGGAACTACTCGACTCACATTATAAATATGAACTTTCCTTAGAAAAATAGGAGGTAAAACACAAGAAAAATAATTATAGGGAACCGTATTCAACATCACACTGTTGCGGCGTGCAACCCGATCCACACATGAAATTCACTTAAGGAGATACACACCAAGTTGAATTACTCACTACCACAAAGTATCGAACATCTGTCACAAGCACACTAAGTGCATAATACCATCCTGGGGAGACTGATAGAGCCATATGCTACAAAACTTAAGCACAACTGAGGTACGGTATATATACTCTGAATCTTAAGAGCTCTCTTGCTTACATAACATCATCACTACACGTCAACGCAACACATAGGAAATTATCAAGCCGTTTTACTACTCATACAGCACAATCATAATATTACATGAATTTGACGAAGAAGGAACAACATCTGATATTCTAACACCCCTCCTTGAGAAGCGCCTTGCTAAAATGAACATACCTGACTCCCATGGAGCCCATAATCTTGTTTAAATCCATTCACACACTTCAAGCGGATTCTGCTCGCACTGAACTAGGCTGATAGCCTTTCCTGGATCCATAATAACCCATTTCTTCTCACGACACGCAAGAACCACCATCATAGCCGGGAAAACACCCCACAACTCACAACAAAGATGAACTGAACGCCTTCCAGGCATACATTCTTAAATAAGCAACATTACACTTCCTCAAACTCGGTCAAATTTTCAATCCATCAGGTGACTACAAGTCACACTTATGAATCTTCCCGTAGTCACGCTTCCACGACCTTCCACACAAGGCAACAAGTCTGCACATCCACACCACCATCCACACTAACGTTGTAAAACAATTCAAGAACCCATAGCTAGGGCGCAGAGCCTCTTTCACCAAACATCGATCTCAGGTGACGCTGAAGTCAACACCAGCTTACTCTAAACATTCAAATCCCTTTTTCTTGTTCATCCAAGCTCATGACATCCTTGTCAACACCGAACCGCAACCTCGATCCTTACTTCCAGTTCCATACTACTTACTGCACCTAATCCTGCCATTATGAAATAGCGCAAGAATTCCTTCATAACTCCTGAGCCACTAATAGGGTGAATACTTCGTCATATATAAACCTTTTACTTACCTCAATTCAAGAGAACCATAACAACACACGAGTGAATTCTCATAATCACAAAATAGGCAAACCCTCAAGGAATCATCTATACCACCATAATCTTTCTGGGACCCGCCTACACCTGACAAGCCATAATACTTGAATGCTTCCAAATAAAAATCTATTACGAAGGCTAACAAGCCTCACACACACCGGCGCAAACCGCATGCATAACTTAATCACATTGAAGGAAATGATCATTGTCGTACATGTGCCATTTCAACCATGGCTAACCAGTCTATCTTCTTTTAATCATCCTTAATTGCCTCAGCAATAATAGTAAACCCATACAACTTATAACAAACTCAATCCTCACTCATCCAGAGTGGCCTTGATTCACGAGACCATGCTGTCTAAATCCCGCAAACCGTCTCATACCCTCATTATAATCTTTTTACAATCCGAAGTTTATTTCTCTCACTCATCCAATACTCTTCTACACGCTGAAATAACATAGAACACTCCAACCATTTTCCCTTTCTCAGAAATTACGCTGCAAAAGATCGATTCTTAATCATACTGTTGCCTGAAACCCTTAAACACCACATCCTTAACTTTGAATTCATTAGGACCTCTATTGAGAGTCACCCACTCAGACTGGCTCCGAATACAATCAACTCCAAGGCTCTTCTAGCACATGAACACCTTCTCAATGAAGCACGTGACTGAGTCACTACCTTATAACTCGCCTATGCGTTAAACATAAATTTAGAATGTTCCAAAGCCGAACCCTGGTCCAATAGGGCCAACCTTTGCACACGTTCATCAAATCCCATATGCAATTACCATTTTTCTCCTTTCCCCTTAGCTGTAATAACGTTCCGATACATCAATAATCCGCAGCCCATGAGAAGACAAATCCTGCAACCCCATTTGCAGGCAGCGGGGCTCTCCCACTTAGCCTGAAGCTACTCCTTGCACCACTCCAGACTCCACCGAAATCCTTTTTTCTTTGCTGAAATGATCTTGCCCAACCAACCCGTCCAATTCTTCAAAATTCTTTTGTTGGCATTCCATGAATACTCCAATTTTCTAGCACCATTCACATATTTGGCCTCCTACCGAATGACCACTAGAATTCCTTGTAGAAACTTGCCAACCACACGACCGCTAACCTGCTCACAGGAGATAACCCACCTGTGAAAATTATCAACTGACAACTTTCAACGACACTGCACTGCACAATCTCTATGACATCAATACCCCATCCTACACCCTTCTTCATTTACCACTTTACTAGTCTGTACGCTCCTCATGGACATCTATAAAATGCACGACAATATCTTCAAATTCACCGCCACGTTGCATCCTTCTTCATTCCTAATAACTCTTCTCTGTTGTATCCAACTTTCCGCCGAAATAACCAACATTTCAATTTAAGCTCGTGGACCCAATCACCGTTCACTAAAATTCTCAAATCACTCCAAACTTCTACTCAAGGTAGGCAACTGTCTTACCGCTAAACTCATATGCTACGCTGCCACTCTCTCACTTTAGTTAAACTCATTCCTTTAAGAACTACCTGACTTTCTTTATTACTCCTGGCCTTTTTAGAAATTTAGCCGCCGCCTAACACTTCTCACATGTCTTCCTTCATCGTATGCTGCCCAATTCAATATCATTTGTTGTAGCTCTTAAACCAGAAAATCACCACGACTTCAAACTCTCCGAAGATCATCTTTCTCGAGCTGCCTTCATTAGAAATAACTATTCAGTCCTAAACCACCACACACCACGATTTCTGATAACCGCTTCTTCAATACTACTTCACAACACTCTGACCCAATGCAACCGAAGAACTATAACACCGGCTAACCTAACACATTCTATTCGATCAAAAACAACGATACCACATCACAGATGAAAACTCCACCTCGCTTGATAACACCAAGTCTTATTACTTTATCCCCCATACTTGAACATTCATAGTCCAATCGCCCTTCCTCCGCCGAAAATAAAATACTAAAATCTTGAAATTACGCTCTAAGAAGACCTCCCTTCAAGTCATTCATTACCCCGACATATGGGCAAGCATTCTACCATCATATCAACACCGCCCGATAACCAATCGTAAGCATCACAACAATCTGAGTGTAGCCTCAAAGTTTTCAGAAACACAGCTAGTGAGATGAAACAACATAATATTCTTCTGCAGGGCAACAACAACAACCCCATCCAACTACACATGGAAAATATCTCGCACCATATCCGTAGCACCATTTCAATTCCTCAAATCCACGATTCATAGCAAGCGGTTCGCGACGTATAAGATTGAGTAGGAAGAAACATAGGAATCAGCCTCACAGGAATCAGATCGCACGATGAGGAATCAAGAAGGGAAGTACTCCTAATATCCCTATAGCCTCTCAAAGATAAGTATAGACGTCTCCGTACCGATCCGCAAGACTCTACTAGGCTTGCTCATGACTCGTGAAATCTAAGGGAACCTAGTGCTCTAATACCAAGTTGTTACGACCCAAAATCCATAAGATCGTGATGGCGCTGAACACCACTGTCAGGCAAGCCAATCATTAGATGGTTAAGTTAAATTCCTATTTTAATAATTGGAAATCATTTCATAATAATGATCGCATAAAATCCGCTAAGTAAATTCGATAGTTTAATATTCCATTTTAATAAAATACATACCAGAACCCGATGTCACAAGTGCATGAGCAAATTTCTAAGAATTAAACAGATACTAAAATGCTTGTTCGAAATACAATTGGACAAGGGACTTAAAATAAAAATAAATACATCTGAGGGAGACTCTATCAGCTGCGGATCGCCTCCGGATGATGAAGCTCACCTAAGTGTCCAAGCCAGCCACATCGCTGTGAAAGTACCTATGCAATAAAAATGCACATCAAGTGTAGCATGAATACGAAAACAACATGTACTCAGTAAGTATCCCGCCTAATCTCAGAGAGGTAGTGACGAGAGGTCGAATTAGACACTTGCTAGAAGTCAATTTAGTATAGTCAAGTGAGACACTAAGCGGGAATATCATAGGCAATCTAATAAAATCAGGGATAAGTGATATCAACTTCTTTCACATTTAACACTTTAAATCTTCGTCATTTCAGTTGGCAATTTAAAACTTCATAGGCCAATAAACAAGTAATAATTACAGAAAATACACATCAATTATCATGCGTAAGAAATGCCGAGGGTCGAATGGCGCGGACCAACAATAATAAAATGTGCATTGCCGAGGGTCGAACGGATCGAACCATAGATGCATCTATTTTCCCCCGCTCGCGAAATCGATCATGTGACGCGGTCATATACAAATAATAAGGTTATCATGCTCACGAATCATACATGCGACTCAGGAACCCATAGATACACATGTTCACACAATAAGTTCACATTTTTATCAAGAAAGCAGTTACTCAAGAAAGTGGTAAAATTCTCTTTCTAAATGATTAAGAAAGTAAACTCTAACCTTCTTAGGTAATCAATTACTAATTCGATAGCACTAATAGAATAATATTATTGGCAAGATCACAACTACAACACCTAAGGCATGCTAGTGAGTCCTAGACTACCCGGACACAAGCATAATAGTAGCTACGCATGGACTCCCGTCACCTCGTACGTACGTAGCCCCCGAAAATAGTAGCACATAGTTAGTTGGTTCACCTATGGGGACAATTCCCCCTCACAAAGTTAGAAAGGAGACTTACCTTGCTCCGAAATTCCATAACCGGCTTCCAAGCCCTTCCGACGACTCCAAATAAATTGCACAACGCTCCCAAGCTAGCCAAATAACGGCAAACCAATGAAAATATACTCCAATACGCATAACCATTTAAATTATATAAATTCCTAACTCCGCTCGAAGAATTAACCAAAATGCCCTTGGGTCCACGTGCCCGGATTCCGAAATTTCTCGAAGATAAACTCTACCCATAGTCTTACTAGTTCAAATATACAATTTACTCTAACTTTCCTGCTCAAATTCATGGCAAAAGTCCAAAATACAAAATTCTAAGTTTTCACTCGAAATCCCATATTTCTACTAATTCCCACACTTAAATCCGAACATAAACCATGTATTTAACTTGAATTGAGTTGGAATGACTTACCTTGTGATACTTGAAGAAAATCTCCCCTTGAAGCTCTCCACAATCGCCCATGCCAAATGAAAATAGGAGACGAAATGGCCAATTTCCCATTTTTAAAGAACCTCACTGCCTCCAGTAGTTCCGTACCTGTGGTCACTTGACCGCTTCTGCAGTTCCGCAGGTGCGACACAGAATCCGCTTCTGCGGTCCTCCTCCAGCCCCTGGACTTCCGCATCTGCGCCTTTCTTCCCGCAGGTGCGGTCCTGCTTCTGCGGCGAAATGACCGAATCTGCGGCCCCAGCTCTCCCTGGCCTAGATTGCTCCTGCGACCTCCATGGCCGCTTTTGCGGCTCCGCACCTGTAGCCATAGGCTCACAGGTGCGGTCACACCATACACCAGCAGTTCCAGCCCTTTCTTCAAACTCCAAATTTGATCTGTTAACCACCAGAATCCACCCTAGGCCCCCTGGACCCCGTCCAATTACACCAACCTGTTCCAAAACATAATGCGGACCTGCTCGAGGCCTCAAATCACATCGAATAACATCGAAACAACGAATCGCTCTCCAATTCAAGCCTTATGAACTTTGAAATTTGAAACTTCTACATCCGAAGCCGAAACCTATCAAATCACATCTGATTGACCCCAAAATTTGCACTCCAGTCACATTCGACATTATGGACCTGCTCCAACTTTCGGAATCGCATTCCGACCCTGATGTCAAAATTTCCATCTCTGGTCGATTTCTCAAAAACATTCAAATTTTCTATCTTTAGCCAAATGACTCCAAATTAACCTACTGACATGCGAATTCACTTCCGATCGCGCCCCCAACTACAGAATCACCATACAGAGCTATTGCCAGACTCGTAATCCCAAACAGACATCTATATCATTGAAATGTCTTTCAACCTAGACTTATGAAATTCTTTCTAAAATGTTGACCTCCACAATATATGCCGAAACGCTCGCGGGTTATCCAAAAACCCGATCCGAACATACACCGAAGTCCTAAATCATTATACGAACCTACTGAAACTTTCAAATCTTGACTCCGAGGTCGTTTACTCAAAATTCCAATATTAGTCAATTCTTCCAACTTAAGGCTTCCGAAATGAGAATTTCTTTCTAATTTGACTCCGAACTTCCCGAAATTCAACTCCGACCACGTATACGAGTCATAATACTTGAAATGAAGCTTCTCGTGGCCTCAAACCGCTGAACGACGTGCTAGAGCTCAAAATGACCGGTCGGGTCATTACATTGGGCCTCGTGCTAACACTACAAAAAAAACAGCATTTAGCGACGGACTTTAGCGACAAGAGATAATCCGTCGCTACATAACGACAGATTAGCGACGAATTTTGTAGTTTGACGCCAAATAAGCAACCAAATGAATTGTGTCAAATATAGCGACGGACCAGCGACAAACACTAATATTCGTCGCTACAAATTTGCGCTAAACATTAGCGCCTTATTTTAGCTACAAAATTAGCGACGAAAGTGTGGCGACAAAAATTATTAAAATCTAGCGACAGATTTAACATCAAAAAGTCCGTCGCTGCATTCATTTTATTTATCAAGACATTACAAAGGTTATTGCGACAAAATTTTAGTCGCTGGTTTCTTTAAAATAAAGCTTCATTTAGACAATATTAGCGACAAAAATTATTCCGTCGCGATTTTCGTTGCTAAATCTAATTCCTTAAGATTTTACTCTAGTTATTATTCGCGACGAAATTCAATTTGTGGCTAAGCCGTCGCCAAATATCCGTCTAAAACATAAAAGGTGTTAAAAGACAGACATTTAGGGCATTTAGGGCAAACACGCATCTCTGAAGTCCTCTCTTCCAAATCAGTCTCCAAGACATAGAAGAGTTGCCTCTAAGGAAAACACCACTCTTCTTGCCAATGCATTCTTCCTCATGAAGCGACATAATGTGAATTTACGGTTAATGTGTGAAAATAGAAGAAAATTTTCGAAATTGCATGATGTTTGCTGCATAGATCTGAAATTCGAAGTCGTATGTTGCTGCTCCGCAAGATTCTCAGGCAAAAGGGTAAGCTTCTTTGTGATTTCATTCAATTTTTTGTCTCTGTATTTTGAGCTGGGTTCAATTTTTTGTTAGTTAAATTGTTTGTGGGTTTTGTTGGTTATATTGTTTGTTTGTCTCTGTATTTTGAGCTGAAAATTCTAAATCGTGAGATTAATTCGAAGAACCCAGGTCCCTATTAGCCATTACTGAGTTGTTCAAATAAGCTAGCGTTCTCGATCGAAATTTTCATGGATGATTTGAGAACAAAATCATATGGGTATTGTGGTTTGGAGCTTAAAATTATGAATCTCAACTGATTTGGAGTGAAGAACTTTTGAATCTCAGTTAGGCTTTAACAATGTGACTGAATCTCAGTTAGGCTTTAACAATGTCTGTTCAAAGATTTCCTAATACGTAGCTGAACTTTTTTAGGTACGTGAATGTCACTGTTTGTACTAATTACAGCTTTCTGGATAGAAATCTGAAAAAATCTGTATTTTCGTAGGAAATTCAATGATTAATAATCTGAAAAAATCTGTATTTTTCAGCTGCATCACATATTTTTTCACAAATTATAGGATTATTTTCGTCCCAATTGGACATATCGATGATCGGAATAGAATCATCGACGATTATTGTGCTTGTAGTAATTCGTTCTTCGTGTGGTTGAATATATTGTTTTGGTAGGGTTTTAAGTCCTAATTTTTGATAAACCCTTTACTCCATTGCCTTCATTTACTACAAATTCCTTAATATTATTGGAAAATTTTTAGGACAATAATGTAGTAGGCATTTTGTGGATTAAGAGTAAATCAAGAAAAAATAAAGTAGGGTTTTAAATGGTATGGGTTATTCAATGTTTGGCAGTAGAATTTGATGATTTATTCATTTAGATTTACATATATTTATAGGCCAAAATTTGGTGCTAATACGTCCATGATATGAATTAAAGTCTTTGAAGACTTTTGCATTTGCTATACACTAATTTATTTTCCCTTTGTTTGAAAATTTTCTTTGCAGGTCGACAAGAATTGATGTGGTAAAAGTTCTCGGAAAGATTCAGTTCTTATTAGTCTTCGTACTTGATCCAAAAGACATTTCGGGGTCTGGTGAGTTCCCATGTCCTTGTTCTGTTGATTGTACTTTTCTCTATTGCATGGGTTTAATTGGATAATTTATAAATTACATTTAGGGGCATTCTAATTGGTATTATTTTTGACTTATGTACTCCTCAATATATAGCATTCATTTGTCTATTTAAGGTTCTTATTTTGGTCAAAGAAAGGAACGAAGCATTTTAAGATTTGTTCTCAACTTATTCTGATGTCAACTTGTTATTCATTTTAGAAAGCATTCTGATGTCTTATTAAATAAAGAATTTTAAGGTTTTGTTTATTTTACTATTAAATAGGAACATGGAAAATCTAGAGCGTGATTGGATGTGCAAAAGGTTGGATGGCCGAGGAGGTATTAATTCAAGTTTCATAACTGGTGTGAACAAGTTTCTCCAGTTTGCGTGCTCTCAGCGCAATCGCATGAGTGTTGACAACGTTAGATGTCCATGTAAAAAATGTCACAACATTAAATGCATGGATGTTGAAACTGTTAAATTCCACCTTTATCAATATGGATTTGTTGAGAACTATTTTCTTTGGAAGTATCAAGGGAAACGAAATGTGACTGATGAGATGTTTTCTAGTGGTGATTTGCATGGTGGCGCTCAACCTGAATCGGGATATGAGAATCCATATCGACAAATGGTCTTGGATGCGGCTGGACCTAATTTTGGTCATGGTTTGAGCTGGCAGTCTTATAATAATACTGAACCAGAGTCGTCTCATTCTTATGAACCTTCAATGGAGGCGGAGCATAATCCTTCAATGGAGGAGGAGCCAAATCTTGAGTGCCAAAGGTTTTATGATTTGCTACAGGCCGCTGATGCAAAATTATACCCTGGATCTTCCCTCTCTCAACTCGAAGTGGTTTCCAGGATGCTAAATATTAAAATGGAGAATACTTTATCACAAAGAGGTTATAACCAAATGATGCAACTGTTGAAAGAGGCTTTACCAGAAGATAACACAATGCTTGATAACTATTACGAGACCAAGATGCTAATGCGTATCTTGGGTTTGCCAGTTGAAAAGATTGATTGTTGTAATTCTGGATGTATGTTGTATTGGGGTGAAGACGAGGACCTCACATCTTGCAAGTTTTGTGGCCACCAGAGGTACAAACGTCGTGTCGGTTCTCGTAAGAGGAAATTAATCCCTTACAAAAAAATATATTATTTTCCTTTGATTCCTAGATTGCGCAGATTATATGCATCTCATGCTATAGCCGCTGATATGAGATGGCATCATGAGCACATACAAGAGGAGGGCGTAGTGCGCCATCCATCAGACTCTAAGGCTTGGAAGCACTTCAACGAAACTCATCCCTTTTTTGCCGCTGAACCAAGAAATGTGAGGTTGGGATTATGTACTGATGGTTTTCAGCCCTTTGGTCATTCAGGGAGGAAATACTCTTCATGGCCGGTGATTGTCACTCCATAAAATTTGCCTCCAGGGATGTGTATGAAAGAGGCGTACATGTTCTTAACTGTCATTGTTCCGGGGCCAAACAACCCTAAGTAAAAAATTGATGTTTATCGACAACCTTTAATAAAGGAATTGACCATGTCGTGGGAGACGGGTGTAGAAGCATTTGACATCTCAAAAAAACAAAATTTTAAATTAAGGGCCGCTTTGATGTGGACAATCAATGACTTTCCAGCATATTCTATGTTATCTGGATGGAGCACTGCCGGTAACTTAGCATGTCCTTATTGTATGGAGGAAGCACAATCCTTCAGATTACGTCATGGTGGGAAAACAACTTGGTTTGACAGTCATAGAATGTTTCTTGACCAAAATCATCCGTTTAGGAGAGATCGTAAAAACTTTCGTAAAGGTCATACTGTCAGAAGGCTGCCACCACCCCTTAGAACAGGAGAGGAAATCTTGAACCAAATTTGCGAGTTGGGACTGAGAAAAGTAACTGAGCTAGATGCAGAAGAGTTAATGGGAGAATTTCTAGTTGTTGTGGATGGAAAAAGAGAAGCATCTTTTGGGATTTGCCTTATTGGAGCTCTAACATGATC
>ML279415.1:55000-105995 GCA_005239495.1 Nicotiana undulata | reverse complement strand
GTGGTGCACTCATCTTGATCTTTTCCTAGGTGTTAGCCTATTCAAGGATAACCTGCTCTGATACCAATTGTTGTTTTAGACATCAATACTACACAATATTACAAGTTAATTGTGCGGTACCCAATTTTCGAATACTGTCTAATAAGATGAACCTAGTTCTTCTTAATCTATTACTTACTACTGTTTGCGGAATAATTAAGCAGTAATAGTAAAGACACAGAGATTTTTACGTGGAAAACACCTGGCTCAAAAGGTGAAAAAACCACGACCTACGCCTCAGTAGGATTTGCTCAAACTCTTCACTAAACACTTATCCAAAACGGACTTACAAAATAAACTCTTTTGTAATCCTAAGACTAACTCTAATCCTCTTTGTATCAACTAGCCTCTAGCTAATTTCTGCAGAATTCAAGCTAACTCTAACTTGATCAATTTGTACCTATTACAATTTGCTTCTAATAAAGCTGATAAGATACAATATTTAAACTCCTACTACAATCAACTAGACTCGATATACAAACAGTGAAACTGTTCCTTCTAGTTGAACTGTAGCCTTTGTATCGCACAATAATTCTGCTTGCAAAACCTCCAGAACTTTTGCTTCAGAACTTGATTCACTTTTGCACTTGTGCGTCACCTCTTTCAGCAGTAATACTTTGATTATTTATAGAGGCCGTTTGTTGAGTCCATGATACAATTATGATCCAACTCTTCCTTGGTAGACAAGTTTGATTGTAACTCAACTTCCTTCCTCTATTCCTGCCCTAGCTGAAATAAACTTCTGTCCTCTCTATCAATTTGCATCCTTTTCGTATTAGGAGACATTCTCTTAGTTCTTTGATATTTAGCAAACACTAATATCTCCTAGACTTGTACGATTTGCGATCCAACTGCTTCATTCAGAAGTGTGTGCTATGATGGACCTGGTTCAACTGGACACCTGTTGTCAATCTTCAAAACCCATTCAGTGATATGGGCCAGCACGCTCTAAATATCTCTATTGCTGGTCGATACCTGGATATGCACAAAAGAGTGCAGAGTGTAGTATCAGTACAACCGACCCCATGTACTGAGTAAGTGTCGAGTCTAACCTCAACGAAGTACTGACGAGGCTAAGGCGGAGCATTAACAACATATAACATGTGACAATAATATATACAATAACATAACAAAATAATTCTACACGAACAAGAAAAATATAACTGAGACAATAAATATAAAGCAAGAAGGAAATCTAAACAAATAATTAAGTACTGCAACAACAATGAAATAACTCAGCCGCCTTTTCCAGGCCTCAGCTATAACAACCTCTCAAATGATTTTCAAGTTTTCAAACTTTAACTTTAAATAAAAGTAGTGTCAAAATATGAAAAATAGTAATATAAAATGGTAGTTCTCAAATCTTGGTTTTTCTTTAAAAATCATTAAAAATATAATTGTCCTCCCTTATTGCTCCTTGTTGCGGCGTGCAATCCGATCCCACCAGACATATCATATCAATTTATTCACCCATATCATAATCAATTTATTCACCCGTATCACAATTAATTATCCACCCTTATCACAACCCCTTATCAAAAACCCCTTATCACCGCTTTTCAAGTCAAAATCTTTCACAATATTTATGTCTCGACAAATTGTAAACAGAACAAGTTTCATTTTAAAAAAGGAGAGTATGAAATGATGACAATAAAACAATGAGTGTTCCAGCCTTTATTTTATAAACAGTAAAACACGCATATTCTCCCTTATCATTGTCTTGTTGCGGCATGCAACCCGATCCCACATATTCACAATATCACAATCAATTAGCCATCCTTATCACAACCCCCTTATCACAACCCCTTTATCACACAAATTTTATTTATTCATCAAAAACTTTCACAGTTCAGGCCAAGCCTTTCACGACACTTTTATTTCAACAAATTTCAAACATAAAACATTATAGCTCGTAAGCTTCAATCAATATCATTTCACAATAAAACAAACCAGAATATTTGTAAACACCGTAACGCTGTCAATCCAGCTCAGTCTTTATGTACCATCTAAAATCAAAAGAACAATCATCACTTTTACTACACTTGCCACAACAATTGGCAAAAATCAATTGAAACCAAACAACCACGTAAACCTCAACAATCACAAAACAATTAAACTGCATTCCTCGTAAAAACAATGTCAAACCGCTCAACCGTTTTGTACCACAAGGAATCCAGCTAAAACAACCAATACTCTTTTCAAAATAAACACAAAAATATCTAACAATAAAATAATAAGGTCATGTAGTCATAGAAATAATAATGGACATAGAACAATTAAGACAAGAATCAATTAAGTTGGGAACGGGAAAGGGATCATGCTTAACAGGCAAATTGGGTGGTCCATAGATATTCGTCACCTCACCTATACACCACGCCCATGAATTTCACATAGCAAACAAGTGGGATTCCTATTCCCTCAAGTCAAAGTTAGACCAAACACTTACCTCAATTTCGCAGGCCACTCACTGCTCAATTACAGCTTTTTCTTTAGAATCTTGCTCTAACTTGCTCGAATCTAATCATTTTTAACTCAATATCATTAATTAAGGCTAAAAGAACTAACTTTATTGAAAATTACAATTTTTTCTAAGTTTTCTCAAAAAAGTGAAAATCCGACCCCGGGCCCGCTTGGTCTAAACTCGGGTTTCGGATCAAATTACGTTTACCCATTCACCCACGAACCCAAATATATAATTAGTTTCGAAATCCGACCTCAACTCGAGGTAAAGATTCGATTTTTACAAGATTTCTTAATTCTACCCAAACCCTCAATTTTTACCATGAAAATTCTTAGTTTTTGATTTAAAGTGATGAAAAACAATGAGTAGTTGAAAGAGTAAAGTTTAGAATTGATTACCTATGACTTGGGGATGATATTTGGTGAAGGAAATCGTTCCTAGGGCTGTGGGGTTCGAAAATTTGAAGAAGAAGAAGTCTGTCTGTTTTATATATATTTTTCTGAGAGCTATTCTGCCTCGTTTCTCCTGGCAAACGATCCTGAAACTCGATTTTTATGTCTCCAATGGATTCCTTGTGAAATTATAATCTAGTTAGGCTTTTGAATCACTCGATTTGACTTTATAACGAAGGAGATATGTAGGTTTTAATATTTGTAAATAATGCAGATTTTTAATACACCGTCAGTGCTAATTTCGTAATTAACCTGAAAAATCTGGCAACCTTAGTAACATGCCCATAAAATTCTCATACGATGTCCAAATTCGATGATTCTTTTTTCTACGGGTCCGTAATTACGATACGGATCTAATACTTTATTCATAAAAGAAATAGGAGCTCATTTTTTCAATATGATATCATTTATGCTTGAAGAAACGATGTCGAAGCATAAGAAAGAACGAGCGCAACACAACTCAAACCTATTTGAAACTCACCCGAGCCCTCGGGGTTCTAAACCAAACATGCACGCAAGTCGAAAAGTATCATACGGACTTGCTCGTGTGATCAAATCATAAAAATAACATGTAAAACTATGAATTAAACCTCAAAACTCATTATTTCCTCAAGAACATTTATAATTCATAACTTTTCAATCGGATGTCCGAATCACGTCAAACGAACTCCGTGTTTCACCAAATTTGACAGGCAAGGCCTAAATATCATAATAAATCTATATTGGGATCCAGAACCAAAATACGAGCCCGATACCAATGATTTCAAATATTAATTCTTTTCTTTATTTCATAAATATTTCAGCAAAATAATTTCTTTCAAAAATTGATTTCTAAGTCTTGGGACCTCGAAATTCATTTTCGGGCATACGCCCAAGTCCCATATTTTAGTGCGGACCTCCCGGGATCATCGAAACACAGATCCGGGTCTGTTTACTCAAAATGTTGACCAAAGTCAACTATAATAAAATTTTAACTCTAGAAATTACTATTTATCATATTTTAACATAAAAGCTTTCTGATTTCACGCCCGTACTGCGCACGCAAATCGAGGTATTTAATATTAGTCTTTTTATGGCTAATAAGCCTAGAATTGAGTCTAAATTCTTAAAATGACCCTTTGGTCATAACATCATCATATATTAAGCTAAGGATATTAACCATTAGAGAAATATAAAAAAACAATTAGAGCAAAAGACAGTGAATTTCATTGATGATTGATAAGATCCTACCACAAAGCATAAGAAGAAATAAAAACATTGGAAACATGAGCAAAAGCAACAAAAAAATCCTGAACTGGGTCACTGATTGATCTACACTAGGCTAGGAGGCTTAAGGATGGGAAGGACCAGGTGGTTGGTTTTGTCTTGGAGTAACTTCTGCATATCCTGAAGAATGCCATCTTTTTTATCCTTTTCTTTTGTCAGCTCAGTTCTGAGAGCATCTCTCCCAGTCTCCACCTAGAGAACCTCTTCTTCAGCCTATCAATTTCAGCATCCTTAGCCCCGCTCTCTTGCACCAAGGATCGCACTTTGTTATTGACAAGTATTTACATGAACCAGGTTCTTTAGGAGTGGTTTGGACATCATAGTCACAAGCAGTCAGAGTATTTTCCCCAAAATGATCCTTGTTTGTACCAACCTCTCATTTCTTCATAGGTTCCTTGAAATGTGCAAGTACAACCGTGATAATAAAGGCATAGGTTATGACATGAGTCTTGGTGCCATTTAGAACTCTATCAAGAAGTTAGATTATAAACCCAAGCCAATTCATTTTACTCCCACTATTCAAACATTCCATGAAGACCAAGTCCGTGAATGTGGAAATGTGTCTCCTTTCCTGCCTTAGCAGCACACATTTGTTGACAAATTCGAACAACACTTTATGGGATGGATTCATCTCACTCTTGTAGACAGCCTTGGACTCAAGTTCTTCGTCATTGTCACTGAATTTTCTAGTAAAGGCAAGGGCAGTGGGGAGATTTTCTAGGCTTGGCCACTTGATCTTCTTATAGTCATTGTACCCTTCAGCAGGTACACCCAAAATCTCTCCCAGCTCCTTTGCACAAAAGTGACTTTCACCACACTGGTGACCCTTCCATCTTTTACATCACAATTGTCCATAAACTCTACAATTTCATTTCTGGTCAACATGCCATCCATCTAAAGGACCATGTTCTTCTAGCCTTGCAATTGTAATTTTTCCAAAGGCAACACCATTTATTCCTCCTCCAAGTCCCTGAGGAGTCTGCCTTTCAAGATAGTTCTCTTGACAAACTTGGCCAGCTTGTCTTTCTCACCATCAGAATCATCTTGTTCTTCCTCTCTACTCCATTCTTCTTCCTCCACAATTTTCACTTTTCTTGATTTCACAGCACCCCGAGCACCCTCACTCTCCTTTTCTTTTCCCTTTTAAGTTTTACTGCCAACTCCTCCAGACTCTGTAGTATCAACACTTGCCATGGAGCCTACCAGTACAAACCTTTTCTCCAAATTTGTAGCAACTTCAGAAATTTTTTCGGGAGTAACTTTAGGTGCAGAAGATACTTGTTAAGTGTCAGAAGTAACCGTTTCTTCCCCCTCGGTAGCAGACTTAAATGAATCTTTAGAATTCTAGGGTTCTTGGACATGGATAGAATTTAATTGTTTATCTAACTTTTTAGATAATTTTCTCCCAACCACAGTCTTTCTAGCAAGAGTTTTAAACTTTCCCTTTTCAGACAAAGGTGTGGTTGAAGGCGTGATAGATGGTGTGTGGGTGTGGGCTCCTTTGGTGGGGATGAAGGATTTCAGAGTTGTTATCCATTTGTGAGTTTGGAAGATGAGTTTGAGTGAGAGTATAAGAAGAGAGAAATTTGAGAGAATATTGACGGTTTGAAGGTTTAGAAGTGAAGAAACAAATGACTCATAATCAATATAAAGTGGTGGAATTCAATTGAGTAACGACGGCTTTGCATAAGTCTAATCAAACTGCAAGTCAGTTTGAAAAGACGTTCAAGACTATCCCTAGAATTTAGGCACTTAATGCGGTAGGGATTTCTTTGAAACAAGACTGGTTCATTTGTAACGGATAAGTCCACAAAAGGACTTGTGATTAGATGAGACTCTTATTTTAATCATGATCCAAATATAGTTATTTCAAATTATGCAGAGTATAGAATAGATACCAAGTAATCTTTATTAACCAGATTCTTCACTGAGAAATCTCTAGTGTGAGTCTAAATTTTCCAAGAAAATAGAGAAAATATCATTACAGATTAATGAGTCATTTTAGCACATGGCACAAGAGTATACTATTGAAAGTATGAGACTGAGCAAAATCTAACCTAATTATGTACATAATTTACAGATTTTCTAACAATTTTTTTTTCATTTTTTCATTTATTTTTTGATTGTGAATTTTGAACTGGTTCTTTTAGGCGATCTTAATCGTCCATAATTCTAACTTGTTCCTTTCAAAGTGATATCTACTTATAGCTTTTGTAAAGATGTCAGCTATTTGCTTGTCAGTAGCATAAAATTCTACAGTGATCAAACCCTTTTCATAGTTTTCTCTCAAAAAATGATGCCTAACATCTATGTGCTTAGTTATCTTGTGATGAACCGGGTTCTTGGTCATGCTAATTGCACTAGTGTTATCACAAAAGATGGGGATACAACCAACATCAATTCCAAAGTTCATTAATTGTTGTTTGATCCACAATAATTAAGCACAAGATGAAGCAACATCAACATACTCAGCTTCAGCAGTAGATAAGGCCACAGAATTTTGCTTTTTGGTGGCCTTATCTACTGCTGACGCTGAGTATGTTGATGTTGCTTCAGCAGTAGATAAGGCCACAGAATTTTGCTTTTTGGTGGCCCAAGACACAAGACATGAGCCAAGAAAGTGTGCCATATCTGAAGTGCTCTTTCTATCCATAATAAAACCTGCATAATCAGCATCAGCATATCCCACTAGATTGAAATTACTACCTTTTGGATACCAAAGACAAAGGTCAGTGGTGTCTTTTAGGTATCTCAAAATCCTGACAGCAGTCAAGTGAGACTCATTTGGATTTGCCTGAAATCTTGCATAAAGTCCTACACTGAAAACAATGCCAGGTCTGCTAGTAGTGAGATACAACAATGAGCCATTCATTCCCCTATACAACTTCTGATCAACAGATGAACCAGGTTCATCTATATCCAACTTTATAGTTGTTGCAATAGGAGTGTCAATTTCTTTGGAATCTTCCATTTTAAACCTTTTAGGCAACTCTTTTACATACTTCTGCTAATAGATCATAGTTCCATTTGAATTTTATTTAATCTGTAAGCCTAAAAAGAAATTAAGTCACTCCCCATTAATTTAGCAAATTCTTTACTTAATTTATCAGTGGTTTCTCCAAAGATTATATCATCAATATATATTTGAACTACCAAGATATCTTTACCTTTTTCTTTCAAGAATAAAGTATTGTCAATTTTACCTCTCTTGTAGTCATGCTCAAGCAAAAAAATTTGATAATCTTTCATACCATGCTCTTGGAGCCTACTTGAACCCATAAAGTGCCTTGTCAAGTTTGTACACATGATCAGGTCCTTGCTTTCAAACCCCGGAGGTTGCTTGAAAAACACTTCTTCTTTTAGCTAGCCGTTGAGGAAGTCACTCTTGACATCCATCTGATGGAGAGTGAATTCCACGTAAGCAACAAAGGCTATGATGAGTCTTATTTCTTCCAAGCTTGCAACTGGAGCAAAGGTCACATCATAGTCTATGCCCTCCTCTTGACTATATCCTTAAACCACCTCTTGCCTTGTTCCTTATAATTGTTCCATCCTCATCAAGTTTGTTTCTGAAGACCCATTTTGTGTCAATTACTGATTTGTCCTTGGATCTTGGTACAGATGCCAAACTTGACTCCTTTATAATGGGTTGAGTTCATCTTGAATTGCATTTACCCGGTCTGCATCCTGCAAAGACTCAACAATATTTTTAGGTTTAATAAGAGATAAGAAAGCATCAAAAGCACAAAGATTTTTTAATGAAGATCTGGTTTTGATTCCAGAGGTTGGATCAGTGATTATGTTCTCAATGGGATGAGAACTTTGATACTTGTAAGATTTCACAACCAACTGATTTCCCCTTGATGTTCCTTCAATGTTTTGTTGCTGAGGAACAAGTTCATGGACAAGTTCCCTTGAGGTTTGAGGAACATTTCCTCTTTGTTCTATTCTCCCTGTCATGTTGCCCTGGGTGGAAGAACCTGTTCCATCATATGTTCCTTCCTCTAGTGCAGCTTCAGTCTGGGTTGTGGTTTCATCTAAGTTTCTTACCAGCCCAATTGCTTCATCATCATGTTCCTACCTCTCAGAAAGAATGTTAGTTTCATAAAAAATCACATGAACACTTTCTTCTACACACATAATTCTTTACTCCCTCATCACTTCTGGGATCAAACTTACCTAGGGAGTTTTTACCATTATTGTGCACAAAACACGTGCATCCAAATGCCCGAAGATGGGATATGCTTGGTTTTCTCCCTTTAAGTAACTCATAGGGAGTCTTCTCTACAAGAGATCTAGTCATGCACCTATTTATGATGTAGCGTGCAGTATTTACAGCTTCTACTAGGGGTGTGCATTCGATTTATCGATTCGATTTTGACCCTTATCGATAATTACTTATCGATTATCAATTTGTACATATGCTTATCGTTATCGTTTCAATAAGGTTTTGATTTCGATTTATCAATTTTTGGGGCTTATCGATTCGGTTATCGATTACACCAATAAGAAAATTTGCGGGATTCCACGGAAAGTATATCGCTATAAACACGCCTAACTAATATGGACAAAAAGAAGCTAAAATAAGAAGTATGGACAAAAAGAAGCTAAAATAAGACGAACACAGTTTATAACATAAAAATTGTGTCAACAAGCACATGCAACGAAACTAAAGTAAGGGATCAAATGTATGCCACCAACACTCCAAATGTAAGGGATCGAATGTACGCCACCAACACATGCAACAAAACTAAAGTAAGGTATATTTGTCTTTACTATACACAAGTGTATCACTGTCCCAAATATTCACTTCATAGTCCATACTTGGGCAGAGGATAAACCAACTACTCAGGGTAATAGTCGTCTTTTTATTCCCACTTCGTCTAACTTGTTGGCATTGTTATATCTGTAGAAACAATGCAAGAAGCTCGCTGAAAAGATTGACACGCCAAACGGAGTCGCTGTGAACTCAGATGATGTTGAAGCTGTTGTATAAGAACATTTCTATCTTGATGTCAAAGTCAGCAGAGGACATTGAATACATTCTGGGAATATTCTTAGTTCAATTTTAGTGTTTTTGGTATTTGCTACTATTATATCTTATCGGTTTATCGATAAACCGATAACCGAAGAGGACAAAATCGAAATCGAAATCGATAACTCGATAAGGAAAATTTCAAAATCGATAAACTGATAACAAATAATCGATTCGATTTATCGATAAACCGATTCGAATGCACACCCTCAACTCCCCCAACTAATATATAGCATTGTCCCCAATGCTATGTATCAAAAAGAGTGCAAAAAATATGGGAGCGAGATAGAGAGTAAAGAAAACTCCCTATTATCCCTCGGCCTGCTGTTGTCCATGTTGCTGTGTCTGAGATGGTATAGGGTCTGCCTGTGCCTGGGATGGTATAGGGTTTGCCTGTGCCTGGGACTGTGGTGGGGCTGGGTCTGTTGGTGCCTGTGGTGGAGCTCCGGTGGTCTGGACCTCCTGGCTCTGGGCCTGTATCTGCTCGGAAGCCTGACTCTATGTGGAAGGGTCTGCCAGCACAAGTCTAATGCCCTCTGTACGGGACAGGACCTTCCTCTTCTTCGTTGGCCTCCCCCGCTCTTCTTCATACACTGGTTGCTGCCCTGGCTGCTGCTCTGTGGGGTCTGCTAGTAACATCTCCAGAGGTATCTGATCCCCCTTGAGCTTTTCCACCTCTTTCCTCAATCCAGCCACCGACTCCTTTGAATCACGAGTCTTCTGCAGCTTCTTTGTTTCCTTTGCCAGCTTTGCCAATGCGGTCTCATGTTTTCCCACCGCCTCCAAGATCTTCCTTTGGTTCTCCAGAATCTCCTTTAGTGCGTCCTCAACGGACTGTGGTACCTGTGGTGGGGAAGGAGTAGCTGGGGCTGCTACAGACGTAGAGATTGCAGACAGCTTTGTAGTCGTTGACTGCATCCAGTTGTTGATGCTTGTCAATGTCTGATTGAGCCTGTGGGCAGTCATAGGATAAGTTCTGGTAGAGGGAATTTCTGGACCGGTGGAGGTAGAAGGGCCTGGAGCCTCCTCTGGAATAGCCGGCTGGGGGAGAGATGATTCCACCACCACCATTGGCTCTTCAGACTGGCCAGTGGAGGCAACGGACTTACCCTTGGACTTCTTCTTGGGGTTGTCATCGTCCAGCAAATCATACCAAGAAAAGGTTGCTTTGGGCTTGACTTTTGTGTCAAAACGCTTCTTGGTCACCCCTTGGTCTTCCCAGTACATAGTCAGATAATGAGGAAAAGGGTAAGATGTATCACCTTGTCTGACGACCCGGCTGATGACCTCGAACATAACATTCCCCACATTGATGGGGTACCCAGCCATAATAGAAGCAACCAGCAAAGCTCGACTGAGGGGAAGTTTGGTTTCATGGTGTGTTGGATCCAGCCTGCAGCACACAAAAGTCTCCCACCCCTTAGCTTCAAAGGTCGCACTGGAAATAGTCTTTCCAACAGGTAGCCAATCCGGAGTGTCCCCGGGCCTAGCCAAGTGCATAGCTAACCAATTCTGAGCTGCATCCTTTTTTGCAAGCTTCTCCCGGTATAAAGAGTCATCCACATCGTCCATCTCCAAATATTCATTAATAGATTTCCCATCAAACGGCACTGTCAAATTTTGGACTTTGGATGCCTTTGAGTCCTTTTCAAGAAATAGCAAGTTTGTGTAGAACTCTTTCACAATATGCTCATTTGCATCCGGGAGGAATTCATTAAAGTAGAGCCAACCTTTCTGTTCCCTGAATTGCCGCTTCACCTCGGGGTTGTGGGATGCCAACTCCTTGAGTGCGAATGTTTGCTCCAGTATGAGTGAACGTGTGGTCCACAACTCTCTGAACCTATGAAAAGCCCGCTCACTGACAAACCGGTCTTTCCAAACATCTGGGTTTTGAGTACGCTCGATCCCCTCAACCGCCGGTGCATCCCCATCATCCTCACTTGAGTGCTCCCCAGATAGGGAGGTTGTAGGAGAAGTAGAGTATGAATGGCCACTGGAGTCTGATTCAGCTGCTTGAGCTGGGGCTGGGGGAGAGGAGGCAGGGTCCAAAGGAGATGACTGCGATGAGGTCTCCTCCGATGGTGCATACTCACTCCCCGATGGTGAAGCAGGGGAGTCTCTAGGATGAGTAACCCATCGGGATGATTGAGGAGGAATTGTGACTTTGGAGGGTTGCCTAGGTGCCCCCGGGCCTCTCCCTTTTTGAGGATCTCCTCGACCAGTTTGTTTTTGCCCACCGCCTCATGATTGAACCATTGGCTGCAAATTAAACACAGGTGAACATGGTTAATATCAAAAAACACTGTTGCACAAACACTTACAGTTGAACTTAAGGATCAGATGCTCAGTTGAAAGGCCACCGCGGACCGCGAAAAACCAACAGCGGACCGCGGTGGGTAACCCCTGAAGAACTTAAGTCTCTGAACCTTCACACCGCGGACCGCGAAAACTTGACCGCAGTCGCGGTGTTTCAGGATCAGAGAGATGCGATATTGAATAACAGGGACTGCGGACCGCGAAACATCGGCCGCGGTTCGCAAAAATCATGTAAGGGTGGCATCACACAAGCACCGCGGTCCGCGAAACATGGACCTCGGACTGCGAAAATAGCAATTGCCTAGGGTTTTCAAACTTTTATCATTTCCATGCTCAAATGTTCATTTAGTTAATCTCTACATGTTTAATCAGTGTAATTGTATTCCAAAGGGTCTAAAATGAACATTTTGGACTATCCCTAACATCTTTAAAGCCTAGAGATGAAAAATTAAGAAAAAGAGAAATATCTATCAATTAATGTGGAAAATAAAGAAATTAAGAAGTTAATTAATCACAATTACACTTACTAGATGCTTGGATGATGATTTGAAAGAGTGCACTGCAGTTCAGAGGATGTAAGATAAAGACACAGTCCAAGGATGCTCTGAGAAATTGAAGTGCGTAAAGTAAGAAATGAAACCCTAAATGCCTATTTATAGAGAAGAGTTGGGGACCACCCCTCTTACCTACCGCGGACCGCGAAAAATCGACCGCGATCTGCGGTAAGTCAATTATGTTGGGCTCAGGCAAGGAGCCTCCGCGGTCCGCGAAAAATCGGTCGCGGCCGCGGTGAGGCATGTTCAGAGAGGCACTCTGCAGTAACTTGTCTTCGCGGACCGCGAAAAGATGACCGCGGCCGCGAAGCAAGGTTCAGAGACCTAGTTTTCTATACTTAGCCAAATTTCCTGTGTCAAGATCATCCTACAATATCCAAAAACCAGTTAGTGCAAAAATGAATCCTATTCTACCAAGGAAAACAGAAGAAAACAAAAATAAAGACACATGGGTTGCCTCCCATGAAGCGCCGGATTTAACGTCGCGGCACGACGCATGTTACCAAGATTATTTCAAATGAAGAAGTGCCATCACGTGGTTGTCATCAACCTTGCCAAGATAGTGCTTGACCCGGTGACCATTTACTCTGAAAACTTCACCACTTTTTTTCTTGAGGTCAAGAGCCCCAAACGGAGTAACAAATACCACTTCAAAAGGTCCGCTCCATTTGGATTTGAGTTTTCCCGGGAATAACCTCAACCGAGAATTGAACAATAATACCAAATCTCCAACCTTGAACTCTTTACCTCGAGCATATTTGTCATGTAGGTACTTCATTTTGTCCTTATACAAGGATGAACTGGAGTACGCATGGAATCTAAACTCATCCAACTCATTCAATTGCTCCACCCGAAGATTTGCAGCTACATCCCATTCCAAATTCAACTTTTTCAAGGCCCACATAGCCTTGTGCTCCAATTCCACCGGAAGGTGGCAAGCTTTTCCGAAGACCAAACGATACGGGGACATCCCAATTGGGGTCTTTTAAGAAGTTCGGTAATCCCAAAGAGCATCATCTAATTTCTTGGCCCAGTCGGTCCTATTGGCATTGACCGTTTTGGATAAAATGCTCTTTATCTCCCTGTTAGATACTTCAACTTGGCCACTAGCCTGAGGGTGGTACGGGGTAGTGACTTTATGATTGACCCCATACTTGGAAAGTAAGGAGTCGAAGGCTTTATTGCAAAAATGTGACCCCCCGTCACTGATGATGGCTCGTGAAGTGCCAAACATAGTAAAGATATTCTTCTTAAGAAAGGCTATCACACTCCGCGCTTAATTATTTGGTAAGGCCACGGCCTCCACCCAGTTAGACACATAATCAACCTCTACCAAGATGTGCGTGTTCCCACATGAAATCACAAATGGCCCCATGAAGTCGATGCCCCAAACGTCAAAGATATCCAGTTCAAGAATTGAATTTAGAGGCATCTCACCCTTCTTGGAAATTCCCCCGGCTCTTTGGCATTCATCACACCTTTTTACTAGATCGCTAGCATCCTTATACAAAGTGGGCCAAAAGAACCCACAACTAAGCACTTTAGAGGCCGTTCTTGCCCCTCCATGATGACCACCATACGGAGAGGAGTGGCAAGACTCAAGGATAGCTAGTTGCTCTTCTTCTGGTACACATCTCCGGATCACCCCGTCGGTGCAAATCTTGAATAGATAAGGCTCGTCCCAATAGAAATCCAAGTTGCCCCTTCTAAGCTTCTTCCTTTGGTTCGAAGAGACCTCACAAGGGACAACTCCAGTGATGAGGTAATTAGCAATATCCGCAAACCATGGCATCTCTTGCATTGACATTGAAAGGAGTTGTTCATCCGGAAAACTGTCATTGATATCAAGTCCGTCATAAGGACGTCCTTGTTCCTCCAACCGGGACAAATGATCGGCTACTTGATTCTCACTCCCTTTTCGGTCCACGGTCTCTAAATCAAACTCTTGTAGTAGCAACACCCAACACATGAGCCTTGCCTTGGAATCCTTCTTGGTCATGAGGTACCGGAGTGTCGCATGGTCAGTGTGAACTATGACCTTGGCACCCATCAAGTAAGGGAGAAATTTCTCCATGGAAAAGACTATAGCTAGAAGCTCCTTCTCTGTGACTGTGTAGTTCGTTTGAGCTGAATTCATTGTCTTGTTGGCATAGTAGATTGGGTGAAAAACTTTGTTCACCCTTTGTCCAAGCACAGCACCCACAACAATATCGCTTGAATCACACATAAGTTCAAAGGGTGCACTCCACTCTGGCACCGTGATGATGGGAGTAGTAGTGAGCTTGTGTTCTAAGAGTTCAAAAGCATGCATACAATGCTCATCAAAATTGAATTTAGCATCTTTCTCAAGCAACTTGCACAATGGATTCACCACCTTAGAGAAGTCTTTCATAAAGCGCCGGTAAAAACCGGCATGGCCAAGGAAACTCCGGACTCCTCTCACTGAAGTAGGTGGTGGCAACTTTGAAATAACCTCTATCTTTGCTTTGTCGACCTCAATGCCATTTCTTGAAATCTTATGGCCCAATACGATTCCCTCTTCCACCATAAAGTGGCATTTTTCCCAATTCAAGACCAAATTCGTTTCTTCACACCAAGCAAGGACCCTATCAAGATTACCCAAGCATTCGTCGAAAGAATCCCCGACGACACTAAATTCGTCCATAAACACTTCAAGAAACTCCTCCACCATGTCGGTGAAGATTTCCATCATACATCTTGGAAAGTGGCCGGGGCGTTGTAAAGCCCGAATAGCATACGAACAAAGGCAAAAGTGCCATATGGGCAAGTAAAAGTAGTCTTCTCTTGATCCTACGGGGCGATCAAAATTTGATTATATCCAGAATACCCGTCGAGAAAACAATAGAAGGCCCGGCCCGCGAACCTATCCAACATTTGATCCAGGAATGGTAGAGGAAAATGGTCTTTGTGGGTCACCTTGTTGAGCTTGCGGTAGTCCATACACACCCGCCATCCGGTAACCGTTCTTGTGGGAATGAGCTCATCTTTTTCATTTTTGATTACCGTCATACCACCCTTTTTCGGAACGCATTGGACCGGAGAGATCCAAGCGCTATCCGAAATTGGATAGACAACTCCCCCATCGAGCCATTTTATAATCTACTTATTCAGTACCTCTTGCATAGCTTCATTGAGTCTTCTTTGATGTTCCACGGAGGGTTTGTCCCCATCCTCCAATATGATTTTGTGCATGCAAAAGGCGGGTCTAATACCCCGAATATCCGCCAAAGTCCACCTGATTACTTTCTTCCTCCTCCTTAGCACTTTCAAAGTTGAGTCTATTTGCACTTGGGTTAAGCAAGAGGAAAGAATAACGGGTAAAGTACATGAGAGACCAAGATATTCATACCTGAGATGGGAAGGAAGTGGCTTCAACTCCAGATTCGTAGGTTCTTCAATAGATGGCTTTGTTGGTGGAGTCTTCCGGTTCTCCAAGTCCAATGACAATGTTCTTGGAGCATAGGAATAAGACCCCATGCCTTGAAGGGCGTGGGTGCTTTCAATAATACCATCCACCACGGAGTCTTCATGATTCAATAGGGCCAACTCCACAGGGTCATCAATATGGATCATAGCACCGGCATCATCAATAATAACCTCAGACACGAGGTCCATAAAAGAGCAAACTTCAGTACTGTTGGGTTGCTTCATAGATTTTCATACATGAAAGACCACTTTATCATTACCCACTCTGAATGTGAGTTCCCCAGCTTCAACATCAAACAAGTCCTTCCCGGTGGCAAGGAAAGGCCTCCCCAAGATAATGGGGACCTCAAAATCAACTTCATAGTCAAGGATGACAAAATCTGCTGGCAATATAAACTTGTCCACTCTCACTAGCACATCATCAATAATACCTAGGGGCCTCTTCATCGACGTATCCGCCATTTGCAAACGCATAGAAGTCTCCCTAGGTTGTCCGATGCCCAAAGTCTTAAACACAGAATATGGCATCAAATTGATACTTGCCCCAAGATCACAGAGGGCTTTTGCAAAGTGTGCACTCCCAATCGTGCAAGGAATAGTAAAGGCACTTGGATCCTCAAGTTTTGGTGCCATGGAGTGAACAATAGCACTCACTTGGTGAGTCATCTTGATGGTCTCACACTCCATGGACCGCTTTTTAGTCACTAAGTCCTTCATGAACTTAGCGTATCCAGGCATTTGTTCCAAAGCTTCTACCAATGGTACATTGATAGTGAGACTCTTCATCATATCAATGAACTTTTTGAACTGAGTCTCTTGATTTTATTTGGCCAATCTTTGAGGATAGGGAGGATGTGGCCTAGGAAATGGTGCCTTTGCTTGTGGGGCCACCGGCTCCGGCATGTCAATAATGTGTTCCTTAGACAGGTTCACATTCTTTTCCAAGTCTTCCCCATTGTCATGAATGTCAATTCTTACTTCACCATCTCTTGTCTTATCCGTCACTTGTTCCACATCAACCGATGACTCTTCTTGAGGCATGTCTTCATCATCAACAATAATCTTCTTTTGCCCCGTAGTACTTGTTTTACCACCTTTTCCACTCCTTGTAGTCACCGTCATGGCGTGACCGGTATTGTTATTATTCCCACCCTTGGGGTTCACCACCGTATCACTTGGTAGTGCACCCTTTGGGCGTGTGTTTAAGGCATATGAGATTTGGCCCATTTGTACTTCGAGATTCCGAATAGAGGTATTGTGGGAGGCCAACTTGGCGTCTGAGTCTGCATTCTTCTCCATTATCTGTTTGAACATATTTTCTATTCGACCCATGTCCAAGCTTGAAGAATTTTGACCTTGAGATTGATATGGAGGAGGGTTGCTTGGTTGTTGGTACATCGGGGGCCTTTGAAAACCCGACCCCCGACTACCTTCGCCTCCCCAATTGTTGTTGTTGTTTCTTCCACTCCAGTTATCCTCGTTGTTGTTCCCCCACTGTCGGTCATTATTGTTGTTCCATTGACGATCAATAGTATTGCCCCAATTCCTAGCATTGTTGTTGTTCCAGTTTTGTGGCCTTTGATTCCCCCAGCTTTGATTATTACCCTGATTTCTCCAACCTTGGTTGTTGCTTTGACTATTACCTTGCCCTTGGTAGTTGTTTGTATACATAACATCTTCATATTGGTCATCATAACCCTCATTTTGGTTGTGACCACTCGGCCCTTGATCACCTTGATCTCTACGGTTTTGCCTAGCACTCCCCCGGGGTCTCCTTTGGTTTCCTTTCATATTCACTCCCTCCATAGCATTCACTTCCTTCGGCCCTTACAATTGTTGGAGTTGGGCTTTAGCAAGTTGGGTCATGGTTGTTGTGAGCTAGGCAATTGCTTGCCCTTGCTCTTGGAGTTCCTTGTGGAGACTATTCACACCGGTCTCCCCTTGAGGCACATTTGTTGTACTTTGCCAAGCCGAAGATGTGTCGGCTATTTCATCAAGAACTTCACATGCCTCCAGGTAGGTCAACTTCATGAAATTACCTCCGGCCAATTGGTTGACCACATATTGGTTTACGGTGTTGATTCCCCGGTAGAAGGTTTGTTGTATAATGGCCTCGGTCATATCATTATTCGGACACTCCTTCACCATGGTTCTATATCATTCCCATATCTCGTGTAATGGCTCGTTTGGCTCTTGTTTGAATGCCAAAATCTCATCACGGAGTGCCGCCATATGACTTGGGGAGAAGAACTTTGCAATAAATTTATCCGCGAGCTCGTCCCAAGTTGAGATTGAGTGATTGGGAAGACGCTCCAACCAATCTNCTTCACCATGGTTCTATATCGTTCCCATATCTCGTGCAATGGCTCGTTTGGCTCTTGTTTGAATGCCAAAATCTCATCACGGAGTGCCGCCATATGACTTGGGGAGAAGAACTTTGCAATAAATTTATCCGCGAGCTCGTCCCAAGTTGAGATTGAGTGATTGGGAAGACGCTCCAACCAATCTAGTGCTTTCCCTCGAAGAGAGAAGGAGAACAATCGGAGTCTAAGTGCATCCTCTGAGACGTTGGTTTGTTTACTCCCCCAACAAGTATCCATGAAGCCCTTGAGATTCTTGTAGGCATTTTGATGCGCGGCCCCGGTGAAATACCCTCGTTGTTCAAGGAGAGTAAGCATAACATTCGTGATTTGAAAGTTCCCGGCCTGAATCCTCGGCGGGACATTGGCACTTGCTTACCCCTTATTTGGTAGGACCCGAGGGGCTGCCCTATGAGTCAAAGGTGGGGGAGGGTCTGGAATATCATCTTGGTTGTTGGCCTGTCGGCCCCTTCTTTGTGGAGGAAGTTGATTGATTTCCTCTTTCTGATTATCATATACCTCCTCCCCCGGAATCACATTTCCAAGTGGATCAGCCATTGTACATAAGTGAATAAAATAAGGCAGTTAAAAGAAAAAATAGAAGGAAGGAAAAACACGCTACGCTTCTAGTCACAAAGATAGTCACACCGTTAGACTCTCCGGCAACGGCGCCAAAAAGTGATCACGCCTCACCCACACTACTATATAAATAGGAAGGCAAGGATCGTGTAGCTTTTACCCGAATGGTCGGGATCGAATCCACAGGGAGTCTATAATGGGAGTGAGTGTCCAAGTAATCTAGAAGGGTCGAGTGTTTCTAATTGCACTTCTAAACATTTGCTTGGTTTGAGCTATGCTAATTATATTCTATTGATTGTATGCTAAGTAATGGCTATATTGTTTTTGGTGTTGTTTTCTGATGATGATAAAGGCACTAGGGTCGTGACCCTTGCCTAGGTGGATACATAACGGATTTCAATTCTAAGGTCGGGATATTGATTTGGGATACAACTATAACCAATGCACGAACATACCCACTCTATACCTCTCGGTAGTTTGAGTGGCTTTGCCCTAATTACCTCTCTCGAGGCCAATTGGGTGTCAATTAATCAAGCAATTGAGGTTTAGGTAGGGTATTACTCTCTCGAGGTTTAACCCGTTAATTAGGGCTCAAGTAGGGTTTTACCATTTCTGGGTTTAACCCAATTGATTGGGACTACCAATCTCTTGATAATGCCCTAATTTCCTATTAGGCTAATTTTCTAGACTCAAGTCCTCTTTCTCAAGAAGGACCCAAGTCATGGAAAGGCTAATTAGTGTTTGTAACCACTAATTATGGCAATAAGAACCCTCAATTAGCCTAAATAGCCAACACCCATTAATTTCCCAACCTTAATTTCAAAAACCCATTATATACCCACACTAGGGTTGAGCCACAACCCTAGCTAATGGGTCTAGCTACTCATAATCAAAGATAGAAGTAATGATAGAGAAGAAAGAGAACCCATTAATTGATTCTTAACAAAGATATTGAAGATTCAATGTTACAAATACAATAATAAAGCTAAAAAGATGAAAACCCAAAAGTATTCACGTGCTCTCTACAGAAATTTCAGACAAAAATGCCCCTGCGGGGCCACCACGGACCGCGAAAATACGATCGCGGTCCGCGAAAGGAAACTGGGTGCTTAACCATTGGGCTTCTGAAAATTCTCGACCGCGGACAGCGAAATATGGACCGCGACCGCGGTGAGCTATGCCTTGAATTCCATCTCTCTGAAGTTGTGAATCGCGGACCGCGAAATAAGGACTGCGGATCGCGAAATAAGGACCGCAAAATGAGGACCGCGGCCGCGGTGAGCTGACCTAAGAAATCCACCTCTCTGAATCATGTCACCGCGGACCGCGAAACAAGGACCGCGGCTGCGGTGGCTTTTTTACTTGATAAGTTATTGTTGTCCTTGGTGCTTTTGCCGGATTCACTCCTGTTTTGAGCCTATTTTTGACTGAATGTCATCATTTCTGGTTCAATCCTGCATCAAGCACAACATATAAGTTTTCGGGGCTACTTTGTATATAATTATAACCAAAACTTAGGTCTAGAAGAACGGAAAACAAGGCAAAAATCCAAGTTATCAATGGGCAGTCTTGCATATATTCCAGTTGGTGAGAGACCATTGGCTTCAGACATTTAGACGTTGGCTAATCAGTTCGTGAGGTTGGATATTTCTCCCAATAGTGTTCTAGCTTGTACAGTCGCTTGATCTCCTCTAATTGAGCGTATCCGGGAGCGGTAGGATGATGACCCACCTTTGGCGGTCCTTAGGGACACAGTTCGGCACGGTGATGCCAGGCAGGTTACAGTTGTAGGTGATGGTGTTTTGATGATGCAGGGTCGTTTATGTGTGCCTAATGTTGATGGCCTTCGTGAGTTGATCCTTGAGGAGGCTCACAGTTCTAAGTATTCGATTCACCCAGGTGCAGCCAAAATGTACCAAGACTTGAGGCAATATTATTGGTGGAGAAGGATGAAGCAGGACATTGTTGCGTATGTGGCTCATTTCTTAAATTGTAAACAAGTAAAATATGAGTATCAGAGACTCGGTGGTTTACTTCAGCAGATAGATATTCCTGAGTGGAAGTGGGAGCGTATCACAATGGACTTTGTTATTGGGCTCCCACGGACTCAGAGGAAATTCGACGCAGTTTGGGTTATTATGGATAGGCTGACTAAATCAGCACATTTCATTCTTGTGGCAAGTACTTATACTTCGGAGCGGTTGGCTGAGTTATATATTCGGGAGATTGTTCGCCTTCACGGTGTGCCCGTGTCTATCATTTCTGATCAAGGTACGTAGTTTATCTCGCACTTTTGGAGGGCAGTTCAGCGTGAGTTGGGTACCCGAGCTGAGTTGAGCACAACATTCCATCCTCAGACGGACAGGCAGTCCGAGCGTACCATTCAGATATTAGAAGATATGCTTCGCGCTTATGTTATTGACTTTGGAGGTTCGTGGGATTAGCTTTTGCCGTTAGCGGAGTTTGCTTATAATAATAGCTATCAGTCGAGCATTCAGATGGCTCCTTATGAGGCATTATATGGTAGATGATGCAGATCGCAAGTTTGATGGTTTGAGCCGGGAGAGGCTCGGTTACTGGGTACAGACTTAGTTTAGGAGGCCTTGGATAAGGTCAAGATCATTCAGGAGAGACTTCGTGCAGCTCAGTCTAGGAAAAAGAGTTATGCCGATCGTAAGGTTTGTGAGAGAGAGTATTGCTTCGTGTGTCGCCCATGAAGGGTTTTATGACATTTGGGAAGAAGGGTAAGTTGAGCCCTAGGTATATCTGGCCGTTTGAGATTCTTTATAAAGTGGGGGAGGTAGCTTATAGACTTGCGTTGCCTCCAGGGTTATCCTCAGTTCATCCGGTATTCCACGTGTCTATGCTCCGGAAATATCATGGTGACCCGTCCCACGTGTTAGATTTCATCTCTGTCCAATTGGACAAAGACTTGACTTGTGAGGAGGAGCCGGTAGCCATTTAAGACCGGCAGGTTTGTCAGTTGAGATCTAAGAGTTATCCTTCATTTCGAGTGCAGTGGAGAGGCCAGCCCGTTGAGGCAGCTACTTGGGAGTCCGAGTCGGACATGCAGAGTAAATATCACACTTGTTTGCAAATTCGGGTAATCTTCTATGTCCGTTCGAGGACGAACATTTGTTTTAGAGGTGGAGATTGTGATGACCCAAGGGGTCATTTTATGAAGTTAGACTCCGTTCTAGGCTTAATAGCCCTAAAAAGGTTAATTTTAAATACCTCCATTTGTGTGCGCAGTCCGGGCGTGAAACCGGAAAGCTTTTATGTGAAAATATAAGAAATAATAATTTTTAGAATTAAAAATTTGGTTTTAGTTGACTTGAGACAACATTTTGAGTAAACGGACTCGGATTTGTATTTCGACGATCCCGGGAAGTTTGCAGTAAAATATGGGACTTGGGGCGTATGCCCGGAATTGAATTCCGAGATCCCAAGCCTTAGAAATCAATTTTTGAAAGAAATTATTTTGCTGAATTATTAATGAAATAAAGAAATGAATTAACGTTTGAACTCGTTGGTATCGGGGCCGTATTTTGGTTCCGGAGCTCGATATAGGTTTGTTATGATATTTAAGACTTGTCTGCGAAATTTGGCCTGAATCGGAATTTATTTGACGTGATTCGGATAGCCGGTTGATAAATAGTGAACTTTAAGTGTTCTTGAGAAAAATAATGAGTTTTGAGGTTTAATTCATAGTTTTACATGTTATTTTCATGATTTGATCGCATGAGCAAGTCCGTATGATGCTTTTAGACTTGCGTGCATGTTTGGTTTAGAGCCCCGAGGGCTCGGGTGAGTTTCAAATAGGTTTGGGTTGTGTTGCGCTCGTTCTTTCTTATGCTTCGACATCGTTCTTTCAAGCATAAATGATATCATATTGAACAAATGAGCTCCGATTTCTGTTTTGAATAAAGTATTAGATCCGTATCATAATTACGGACCCGTAGCAAAAAGAATCATCGAATTTGGACATAGTATGAGGATTTTATGGTCATTTTACTAAGGTTCCCAGATTTTTCAGGTTAATTATGAAATTGCCACTGACGACGTATTAAAAATCTGCACTATTTGCAAATATTAAAACCTACATATCTCCTTCATTATAAGGTCAAATTGAGTGATTCAAAAGCCTAACTTGACTAGAATTTCACAAGGAATCCATTGGAGATATAAAAATAGAGTTTAGGGATCATTTGAAATGAGAAACGAGGCAGCATAGCTGGCAGAAAAATATATATAAAACGGGCAGGCTTCTTCTTCTTCAAATTTTCGAACCCCACAGCCCTAGGAACTAATTTCTTCACCCAATATCATCCCCAAGACATAGGTAATCAATTCTAAACTTTACTATTTCAATTACTCATTGTTTTTCATCACTTTTAAATAAAAAAACTAAGAATTTTCATAGTAAAAATTGAGGGTTTGGGTAGAATTAGAAAATTTTGTAAAAATCGAATCTTTACCTTGAATTGAGGTCAGATTTCGAAACTAATTGTATATTTGGGTTCGTGGGTGAATGGGTAAACGTAATTTGGTCCGTACCTCGAGTTTAGACCAAGCGGGCCCGGGGTCGGGTTTTCACTTTTTTTTAAAAAACTTAGGAAAAATTATAATTTTCAATAAAGTTAGTTCCTTTAGACTTAATTAATGATATTGAGTTAATTATGATTAGATTCGAGCAAGTTAGAGCAAGATTCTAAAGGAAAAGTTGTAATTGAGCAGTGAGTGGCCTGCGAAATTGAGGTAAGTGTTTGGTCTAACTTTGACTTGAGGGAATAGAAATCCCCACTTGTTTGCTATGTGAAATGCATGGGCGTGGTGTATAGGCGAGGTGACGAGTATCTATGCACCACCCAATTTGCATGATAAACATGATCTCTTTCCCGTTCCCAACTTAATTGATGCTTGCCTTAATTGTTCTTTGTTCATTATTGTTTCTATGACTAGTTGGCTTTGTTATTTTGTTGTTAAATATTACTGTGGTTATTTTGTAAAGAGTATTGGTTTTTTATTTGGTTCCATTGTGGTACAAAATGGTTGAGTAGTTTGGCATTGTTTTTACGAGATGTATGTTCCTGTTGGTATCATTTTTGATAATATTGAGGAAGTTATGAGAATTGCAGTTTAACTGTTTTATGATTGTTGAGGTTTACGTGGTTGTTTGGTTTCAATTGATTGTTTCCAATTGTCATGGCAAGTGTATTAAAAGTGTTGGATGTTCTCTTGATTTTATCATGGTACATAAAGACTGGGCTGGGTTGACAGCGTTACGCTGTTTACATATATTCTGGTTGATTTTATTGTGAAATGATATTGTTTGAAGCTTACGAGCTATACTGTTTTCTGTTTGAAATTGTGAAAATAAAAGTATTATGAAAGTCTTGGACTGAATTGTGAAATTTATGAATAAATTGATATGATATGTCTGGTGGGAGCGGGTTGCACGCCGCAACAAGGAGTAATAAGGGTGGACAGGTGGGATCGGGTTGCACGCCGCAACAGGAGTAATAAGGGTGATATATTTAGGGATGAGCAATAAGGGTGGACAAGTGGGAGCGGGTTGCATGCCGCAACAAGGACCGATAAGGGAAGACATTTATATTTTTTTACTGATTTTCAAAAACAAACAAAGATTTGAAAACTTACTATTTTATATTACTATTTTTCATATTTTGGCACAACTTTTATTTAAAGTTAAAGTTTGGAAACTTATTTGAGAATTGGTTATGGCTGAGGCCTTGAAAAGGCGGCTGAGTTATTTCATTGTTGTTGTAGTACTTAATTATTTGTTTAGATTTCTTTCTTGCTTTATATTTATTGTCTCAGTTATATTTTCTTGTTCGTGTAGAATTATTTTATTGCGTTATTGTATATATTATTGTCACAGGTTATATTATGTTAATGCCCCGTCGTAGCCTCGTCACTACTTCGTCGAGGTTAGGCTCGGCACTTACTCAGTACATGGGGTCGGCTGTACTGATACTACACTCTGCACTCTTTTGTGCACATCCAGGTACCGACCAGCAGTAGAGATATTTAGAGCGGCTATTCATTTATTCGGAGACACGAGGAATATCTGTCGGCGTTCGCAGATCCGAGAGTCTTCTCCTATTTTCATAAACGTTGTTTTATCATATTCAGAACAGTTACCCTATTTCTTTCAGGCCATTATTTGTAGTATTCTTTAGTAGTTCGTGAATTGTGACACTAGACTCTGGGGTAGTTCTAGATCTATTTATATAATTAGTTCGTGATTCGTTTTTATTCAATTATTTATTATTTTTATCTTAGGAAATCATTTAAATTAAGTTTACTTTAGATTTATTTATTGATGCTTAAGAAGATAATCAAAGAAAATTAGCTACTCGAATTCTAACATTGGCTTGCCTAGCAAGTGTGGTGTGAGGCGCCATCACAATCCCTAAGGTTGGGAATTTGGGTCGTGACAGAGGTACTTGCTTTTGGGATCTCATTTAGGTGGCAGATTCCCAAAGCCAAGTCCTCTTATGTTTCTACTATGATGTTCATGTAGCCATGAAAGTGCATCGGAGGACCTGTTCCATTTACAAGTTCTGTCCAGCTCATGCTTGACCTTTCTTAGATCCTCCTTCAAAATTTTTACCTGCTCATCCTTCTTATACAACTCATCTTTTAGTTTACCTACATTTTCTTCTAGAGTGAGTTGTGTGCAATCAGTTATCTTCTTACATGTTCCTAATTTCAGTTTTAAATTTTTAGATCTAAGTTCTAGGACATTTGACTCAACTATATGAACCTGGTTCTTTAAACTAGTATTTCACTTATAGTTTCACTAACCCTAAATTCCAGGTTTTTACACTTTGCTTTCAAAATCACACATTTCTTAGACAGTTGTTCCTTTTCATTATTTACATCCTCAGATTCATCAATTAAATATAGAAGTAACTCAGATAGCCTTTCTTTAGACAAAAATTTAATCTTGTCTTTAAGATGAATTACACTTACCTCAGTTTCCTCATCAGATTCTCCAATGGACATAAGTGCTTGTTCATCTCCATCTTCATCATCTGAGCTTTCATCCGAGCTTTCTCCCAAAGCAACGACCATAGACTTGGTTGATCCTTTGTTCTTCTTGGGTTGAACATGTTCCTTCTTCATGTTCCTTCGTTCAGCTCTTTTCTTCTTCCATTTAATTTCCCATTGAGGGTAGTTCTTGATGTGGTGATCAGTATTCCCACACTTGTAGCATCCCTCATTGGTTTGCTTTTCAGGAACCTTTGGGTTGTTGTAGCTCCCACTTCTTGAAGGACTCTTTCCTCTCCTTAGGTACTTCTTGAAGTCCTTTGTGATCATAGCCATTTCATCATCTTCTAGATGAAAACCTTCAGTGATTCTGAGTGCCAGACTCCTTTCTTTCTTGGGTACATACATCTTCATGGTTTGCCTCCTAAGTTCATAAGCAGTTAGATTTCCAATTAGCTTATCCAATTTAAGAGTGGAAATGTTCTTTAATTCCTGAATGGCAGTGATATTGCTCTCCCAAGTAACCGGCAGAACCCTTGTCAAGATCTTCTCAACTCTGTCTTCTTCAGGAATAATCCTTCCAAGAGACTTCAGTTCACTTGTCAATGTAGTGAACCTTGTGTACATCTCTTGGATGGTTTCCCCTTCCTTCAAGGTAAAATTCTCATATTGAGAATATAGTAGAGTTCCTCTGGACCTATTCACTTGAGGTGTTCCTTCATGGGCCACTTGTAGAGTGTCCCAAATTTTCTTAGCATTAGTACAACTTTAGATTCTATTGTACTCGTTTGGACGAAGTCCACAATCAAGCCATTTCTTGGCTTTAGCATTCTTCTCTCATTTCCTCAAGTCCTCAGCAGTGCAGTCAACTCTTGTCTTTGGCACATCTACTCCTTCAGCATTTTTCTTCAGTGTAGCCAGTGGACCATCAGTGACAATGTCCCATAGCTCATAGTCTTCTCCTATGATGTGATCTCTCATCATGTTCTTCCACCAGGAGTAGTACTGGTCGTTGAAGAGTGGTGGCCTAGCAGTGGATTGTCCTTCCAGTTTTCAGGTGGTGCACTCATCTTGATCTCTCCTAAGGAGTTAGCCTCTTTAAGGATAATCTGCTCTAATACCAATTGTTGTTTTAACTTCAATACCACAAAAAGGGGGGTATGATTTGTGTGGTGTCCATTTTTTCGTTTGAACTGATTATGGAAAGACATGGTTCTTCTAAGTGTTCCTTAACCTACTATTGCTAAAATAGTAAATTCAGAAAGTAAAGAACACAAGTATTTTTACGTGAAAAACACCTGGCTTAAAAGGTGAAAAAAATACGACATACTTCTCACTAGGATGTTCCCAAATACTCCACTAAATCATTGAGCCAAAACTGCATTTACAAAATACTTTGTAAACCTAAGGATTAACACCAATCCCGTTGTGGCAACCAGCCTCTAACTGTTGCGACAACTTCAAGTTAACTCTAACTTGAATACTCTGAGTACCTATTACAATTGCTTCTAGATAAGCTAATAGGTACAATATGAAAACCATCTACTACAATTGAACTAGAATAAAAAACAGACACTTGGAACTGGTTCTTCTATCTTGTTCATGTAGCTTAAGGTTTGCACACGTGAATCACTCACGAATTGCTTGGAAAATGCCTTGTTATTTTTCTCTCAACTCGCATTTAACTTCTGCTTTTTTGCGTACCTACAGAATGAGAACATCCTGCAATATATAGAGTTGGTAGATGAAGAAACAACTAGAGTTCTAATGTTACTCTTCCTTGATGGAAGAGTTCTTGTTGTTCTCAACTTCTAACTCCTCCCTTATCTTGGATAGTGTTCTCTTTTAGTAAGGAGTCCTTCTCCTTATCAAGTATGCAACTTTTTTGATCAGGAGATATCAAATATACCAAGTTAAGCTTACTCCTTCACGTGCATCACATATGCTCGAATCTACCCGTGTCTATGTACACAAGGATGGACATAGTTCTTGCTTGAGCTTCCTTTGTCAATCTTCAAAACAAACCTTCACTTGGGCCAACATATAAGTTGTCGCGAAATTATATACATTTAATAGGGCCTTTAAATAGGGAAGGGAAAAATAACCAAGACTATTAGATAGCAAAATGAGAAGAGAAAACATATTGCTTGAAGATTGATGAGTAGCAACACTCTTGAGACCTGCAACAGATGTTAAAGTTGTAACTGTCCGAATTTGCTTGGCCACTTAAAACAAATACCAAAAGCTATAGCCATTCGATTAGCAACGTTTCAGCAAAAGTAATAAATGATAATAATCAGTCACTTCTTCTAACTCAGGTTTGATGAAGACGTTTGTCTTATATAGTTAAGTAATGAGGTAAACAATTAAAGTTAGCTGGTAAAAAAAAGGAGAAAAATTCAAAAGGAGAAAAAAAAGACACATGTGATTCTTAGCTTTTGAGTGGTGCCAAGTCATCCTTTCAAGATGTTTAAAACTTACTCTAATCTATTTGGATTTAATGATTACAAAGTATTTAAATACATTTCAATATTCGAGCATTAAAAGTATTATTTTATGAATCCAACAAAAGAATTATAAACGTGCGAAGCGCGGATCAATTCACTAGTGTTAATATATGGAGGGAATGGATAAGGTAACTTCTCTCGAAAAAGCATGACCTAAGTTACCTAATATCAGTCTTTTATTTGTTTCATAACGAAGAAAGAAATTTACCTTTCCACTTTTTGCTAAACCTTTTTTCGAATTTCTCCACTATATTTTCTTTTTTGATATTCTTTAAAAGATAGACTTTCAACTATATATGATAAATTTGATAATCCAATCTCAGCCTCGACTATGGTGATTAATCCACACAATAATGTTTCGTGCCATTTGTCATGATCTAGTGGTTGAAAGCTTTTTCAAGTTATATCGAGAATGAGACTGAATTTTGGTTTTCTTTACAAAACTAAATCAAAATTTTGAATATGTTGGAGTTGGTGAAGTAGCTAGTTTATTAGGTGAAAATAGTACGGGTTAATCAGTTTTTAGACTGGTAATTAAAAAAAGTCATTATTTACAAAGTCATTAAAAAAATAGTCACTATTTTGTTGAAACACAAAATGTCCCAACATAATATGTTGGATTATGAAGCTCATGCATATAAATTTCCAGCATATTATGTTAGAACTTTAGCACACAAAAAGTCCCAGCATAATATGCTCGATTATGACAAGGGCGGCCCATAGTTTAGCCACTCAAGCAACTACTTGAGGCCCCACGTCTATGGGGGCCAAAATTTTCTAATACTATTAGATAGCTATATCTGATGATTTTCTTATAAAAAAATAAGTATATCAAAGAATAAGTACATCTTTCATTAGAAAAAAGGAAAATATGGGACTGTTAGAGATATTTTGGAAATATGAATAGTAATTTTTGGGATTCACCCCTAAACCTTACATGTGAATATGTTTCTTACCTCCTTTATACACTATCATTATTATCACATGGCCGATATTACTTTTATTACTTTCTATTCAAAATGGTTTTTACTAAATCTTTTATATTCCTTTTAGTGTCTCTAGACTTACAAGTCCAGTGTCTCATAAAACATTCGGTCAAATACGATAGCAGAAAGCAATTGCGAACTCTTTATTGTCAAGCTTTTCCGGCATTGCACCAAAAATGTTGAAGCAACGAAAGTAATTTCAAGTTATCTATATTTGTTAAACCAAGTTAAATTGTTCTGTACTTTTCTTATCGCTTTGAATCTAAAATATGTTATTTTTTTATATCTTTTATTTTTAAGTATATGTATTATCTTTTTATTTATTTATTAGAATTTTAATAACAACAAGAAAATATGAATTCAAATATTAAAAATGCCAACAAAAAAAAAGAATTGAAACTTTAGTACAATCCCCAAATGGAGAAAGAATTTATGGTAGATGAACAAATCACTAGTATAATTGAGTTAGAAGACAATGGAATCCAAGAAGAAGAAGAAGAAGTTGGTGAGAGTTTGACATAGATCTTTTAGAAAATCAGAAAATCCTAAAAGAATTGAATAATAATTCTAGAAAGTAGAAACATATATAATCCAAGTCAACAAATCGATTATAAATAAATTATTAGTAATTTTACATCTCAAAAAGCTAGAAAATAAACTTCAAATAAAATTTTATTAAATGAGTTTTTAATATGAAAAAACTTAGGGCCCCTCGTTGAAGTTTGGCTTTAGGCCCAAATACCATTAAGCTACCCCTGGATTAGGGTTTCATATAGAAAACTCCCTGGAGATTATGGAACTTCTAGGTACAAACTTCCAGTATGTTATGTTGGAACTCCAGTACATTAGTTGGAATCTCATATATATAAAAATCGAACCGCAACATTTTATATGCTAGCTTTTTTCGAATTTGTAAGGATATTTTTGTTCATATTTTATTTTTACATAAAGTGGCTAAATCTCAATTAATTTTAAAACTTTGTCTATTTTTCAATTGCCTATTATAAATCTGGCTATTTCTAAAAAAGAATTCCCGTTTATTAGCTACTATGACAAGGCGAACTTGGACCTCCAACTCTTTAACCGAAGAACAAAGATGCAGAAAGTGGGTAACGAAGTGAGAATTGGGCGCAAAACATGGTTGCTACTTGCAAACTATCAAAAAACTTTGACGCCATTTAAGACCCTCCAACAAGGTTAGAGGCGAAGTCATGATTTTAAATATTCTGAATCTTAACTTCTTTTGATTACTGGCTTCGGGATAGACCATTTATACATAATTAAGTGAAGCTCTTAATACATATACATAATTTGAGCCAAAATTACTTAATTCTATCGAATCCATAATTTTTTTACTCGAAACCGCAAAAGTGACATTAGGTAAATAAATTTAACCACTTCATCAAGAATGACAATATATATTCAGTCTAGTCTATAGCTTTTATCCAACTCATCACTTTCAAAAATGTATATTCTAAAAATTTTATAAACAAGGTAGAGGTAAGTTCTGCGTACATATTACTCTCCCTAAAGTCTACGGTGGATATATTTTTATTGTAGCCTCTCAGTTATTTTCTTCGACAACGTTAACATGAAGTAACACAGAAATTCTACTATGCCTATGTGAGGACAGATACTTCTGTGCATCCTGTCTGTATCAAAACAATAATCCATGACATGTATTACCAAAACAAACTTTTATCACTTAAAGGTATTTTGGTGCCATCTTCGAAATATGAGAGCGAAGCCCATAAGAAGGCGAAGAAATTAGGGAAACTATCGGGTATGTTTATTTATAAATAGTTTATTATAAAAATGGTCTAATTCATAAAATATTATTGATACCAATTAGCTATTTGTAGCCAAAAAAAGATCGAATTTTTGCTTTCTTTTGAGTGGGTGTTATTAGAATAGATTGGTTACATTTTAAGGAGCTTCAAACTCAATTTGTGATATGGTGGAGTTTTAAGGTAGTTTGAATTGAAAATTCGAAGTAGAAGATGAACATGAAAAAATGATATGTGTATCACATATGTATCATATTTGTATCAAATATGTATCACATGTATATCCACGTAAACATGTGTGAGATACATGTGTGATATGTTTGATACATGTATCGCAATAGAACTTTTTGAACTTGATTTTAACTACAAATTTTGATAGCAAATCAATTCAAATCACATCCAATCTTCCTCAAAATTTGTATATTGACTCGTCTATATGTTTTCGATGATTTCAACTATACCCATTGAAAAGGTCTTTTTTTGCTTTGATTTTTGGGATCTTGTATATATATTTTTTTGTATTTCATCACTTTATTTGCTACCTCATCCATGAAGTTTCTTTTCCGTCTTGCATCTAATGTTGCTAATCACACTTAAAAATATGAAAAGAGATCTTTGCGTGTGATTTTCGGAGAGAAAGTTATTTATTCAATTTTTATATATGCTTGGCTAGTCTATAATTAATGGCAAAAAGTTGGTAAGTTGGATTTCCAAGAAATTAAGCTATGTTATAAATAGAATTCTATTTATGGTGAATGTCTATATTCTAGAGAGATTCTAGGGTTTGTTACTTGGTGGCTAAGTCATTTTTCCCTATAAATAGAGGGTTTTATTCCATTGTAAATCATCCCAAAATTCAATAAGAATTTCCTCTTTCTTTCTCTGCAATATTGTTCTTCTTCTTTTATTGTTTCATAACACGTTATCAGCATGAGACTCTAACCAATTGAGTAGAAACTTTGGGATTGAGCGTAATGATTGTCAATTGTTCCATAAAATTCCTTCGTGACTAAATTTTGGATTTAAGGTAAGTATTTTTACTTTATTTTTCCGTTTTAAATTCTTGAAATTCTATAATTTGATTTTAAATGCAAGCAAAGACAATAAACTTTTATTATAACTCTTATAGAGTTTGCAAGAAATTATAACTACCAGAAGTGGTTAAATTTCTATGCCTTGTCATGATCAAATTCATGTATGATTGTGAGCAACGAAGTGGAAACCCGTCCCAATGAATTTGCTTCATTCTCATTCCCCTTAAGAGAATGTGATAGCAATATTACCATGAAATTATCAATGANAAGAATTCTCAAAATAATCTTTCACTCTTTAAAAGTAATATTTGTCATCGATTTGACATGAGATTTTGTAAAGCACATATAGATGATTATGGTACATTCATGGGGAGAATGTGACAACATCTAACTTATGAATACATATTCATTCTTGGAAGAATATGAATGTGCTAGTGATAGTGAATATACCACACTCATCTCTAAAAGGAGGTTTGAGATGATATAAGAAAATAATGTCTTTATTATGGCATGAATGGTCATTGGTCATGTACCTATTGTACGCCAAAATATTTTGGCGATGTGATTACTAAAGGATAACACGTTATCAGATCTTGCATATAATTTTGACAATGATCAAAATTTATAACTTTCTCCTTGAAAGTGATATTCACCACATGGATGTTGATGAATATGTGGTAGTACCAAATTAATTGAGAGCTCTGGAAGAGCCAATTATTACTATTTTGGAAGAATACAATTGATTATCATATCAATTTATTATGTTGTAGTAAGTCTCAAAGAAACTAATTGAGTTTTTAAAGTATTCGCGAAAGCGATTGGTTATACTGAGATTATAAATAAAGGAAAGATTTAATATCTTCTATTACTACAACTTGTAGCGAGGTAATACGTATGTGAAAAGTTATCTGCTTTGTCCTCCAGTTTGTACTACACAAATAAAAGAAAACCACAATAAAGTGGATGTTTATTGATATAAAAATCCATATCATAATAAACTTGGAGTTTATTGATAATTGCACACGTCATGGTGTAAACCTGAACTTTATCAATATTGACAATTTATTCAGTTGACATAATTGGTTTAGCCATATCAATTTAAGTATGATGTGCAAAAAATAAAAGAGAATTCACATGGGTAAATATTAAAGAACTCGAAAGTTCTTTATGAATTCTCTTATGTTGCTTGTCCTCGTTAATTAATAGACCAATTAAAATTGGGATTGAATCACATGAATACTGAAAATATCAAAGGTGAATATGGGTCCATTCACCTGCCATGTATACCACATAAGATGCATCTATGAGATGGTTACATGCGCAATTATTATTAACTCGCAACCTGCTGTTTGCGAGGTAACTTGCTCAATAATTTGATTTAAATCATAATTTCCAGATTGTCTATTCAAGATAGTTCCTCTTGATAAATTGGTTTACATCACTATTGGTTTAGCAAAATGATTTATTGAGTGCCTCCATTTAGTAGCTAAACTATTGCTTATGAGAACAAAGTTATCTATACCAGTTTGATATATATTATACACGAAAGTATATTACATTCTCCCCTCACAAGTGGTTCATGGTCAGGAACAAATAATTCCATCTTATTATTATTGATGTGCGGTGTATATTTTGATTAACACCAAAATTGAGAAATAAAGTTAGTTTTTCTAACATGAGGGGGAGACATGATAAACAGCTGAGAAAAAGTTACATGGAAAGAATTATCATTTGTACGTCTAGATCCTTGAATAAGATAATATGGACTTGAAGTTCATAAAAGGTAATTCATTTGCAATATATTGCAAAGCATGCCAGACGCATTTGCTGACCCAAAGAAAGTAACTATATTCTTATTGCAAATGCTCTTATTAAGACCTAGAAGGACAAAGTCTATGGTACATTTAAAGCGTATAGACAAGTCGGTTTCAAATAAACTTCTTGATAAAGAAGATGAGCAAATGATCAAAATGATCATAATAAAAGAGACAAGTGATCTAGAAGATTACATGACATAACACTTCATAAAATTTAGGAGAGATTCAGGTACCTGAATTTATTAATGAAGAGATCTCTATGTTATGTATTTATGGAAAAAAATATTGGAACCGATATAAAATGTTCGTCGACGACATCTTTCATAGCGCTAAGTATACATGATGATCTTAAGTTTGTTGAATATGGACACAAAAATATTGACCAAATGAAAGAGACAGAATTCGAATAGAATTTGTTTCATATGAAAGACATATAGTTTTGGACATGCAGTTCAAACATTTGAAAGTATAAAGCCAATCATTTGTGCAATCACTTTCATGTATCTTATATGTCTGGTGTGACATGAAAACTTGATGCAGATCTAAAGTTTATTTATATGGCTTATATGACTTAACTTATATGACAATCCCTGAAGAATATCGCTTAAAGCATATAGAATTCTTGGTCATTAAGTACTACATCCTAAGAGCAATTTGTGCACATTTGTATCTTGCTATAACTATAAGCATGATAATGTAATAGCGAGGATTTTCAAGGTGCAACATATTTATTGAAGTTAATATGGGTGATTTATTCATCAAATCTCTTGTGAAGTCAACCTTCAAGAAGCTAATACACAAGTTTGGGATGCGAAGACTCAAGGATGTGAATTGATGCTCTAATCAGGGGGAGTTAATGCGCGTTGCACTCTTTTTCCCTTACAAGGTTTTGTCCCACAGGATTTTCCTTGCAAGGTTTTTAACGAGGCAACCAAAAGGCGTATTGTTAGATATGTGTACTCTTTTTCCTTTTCTAGAATTTTTTTCCCATTGAGTTTTATTTTAGTTAAGATTTTAACGAGGCACATTATCTGTTGAATAGACATTCAAGGGGGAGTGTTATAAATAGAATTCTATTTATGGTGAATGTCTATATTCTAGAGAGATTCTAGGGTTTGTTACTTGGTGGCTAAGTCACTATTTCCTTATAAATAGAGGTTCTCTGCAATATTGTTCTTAATATTCTCTCGGTATTACGAAGCTAAGGCGTTTTCCCATTTTTTTCTTTTTGTTTCAACATATGATTTCAAGTAATTTGAAGCTCCCTGGGTTGAGATACATGACTCAACCAGAACACTTGAATTGAAAAGTGTCTTCTCTTTTTTCTAGATTGACAGAGAATTTCATACTATGACTATTATACCTGCAGGCTTAATTCTTCACCATTTTAGCTATGTGCAAACACATGTCATGTGCATTTATTGATTGGGTATAAGCACTAAGTGCAAGTAAACTTTTTCCAACCTGAGGTGTGCATTCAGGATTCTACTTCTCAATTCCAGGTTAGAGTGGCCAACATGGCTCATAAACGGAGCGCGGCACACTTATGGAATTGTCGTTTTGAGCCCCAACCCTTACCACTCTTATGTTGACAAAACTGGTGACCAGTAATTGGCTTTCTGCAAAATTAGAATGTCCCAACTATACCATCAAAAAGCTTACTCATTTTCACCATTCAGGAAGCAATGGTTTGCCAACAAATGCAACATTGGAGTGTTCAAGCAAGTGAAGAAAAATGATCCTGAGAATCTACTAGCTGAATAAATCAACATATAACAACCACACAGCCCGAGTAAAGAACATGAATATTACAAAAGATATAATCTCTTTCCAGGTAACACTTTAATACTTTATGCAGGATTATCCGAGACTTCGAGCTTCTTTCAGTCTATAAATCACGCCTCCTCTAACAAATACCCCTCTAATAAATATATATATATATACTGCACACTCGGATAAATCTCATGGATTTACCCCTTAAATCGGACAACAATGCATGAGATATCATCTTTACTTTCTCTGATCAGTGCTTCGATCGCTAACTGCTTGGCTGCCTTCTGTGGGTCCTTGACTTTCCTCACAATGTCAACTGCCTCTTGATTAGACATTACCTGGAGAATCCGAAATCAGAAGCAAAAAAACAAGAAGTTGCACCACAGAGTATCAGAATGGGAAGGAAAAGGTTGGAGCAAACGGCACCTTCCATAGACCATCGCTTGCAAGTATGAGAATATCTGTATCCCCATCGACATCAGCATTTGTAACATCAGGATCAGAACTCAGGTGTGATTTCAGATTCTTGTCCCCAAAAGCGCGAGATACAGCTAGTTGGCCATTCACTCTAGCAACATCTCCTGAGATTATATACAGTATATATATATAATAGACATGTCATTAACAATCTCCAAATACAACAATAGTTGAGACAGCTTTTAAATTTGCATCAAATCCATTTAGTTTAGATGTAAGGCACCGCAAAGGACTCTTGTGAATTCTAATTTTAGATAAGAGAAGGTCTCTGAACTAAGATATTAGTATCACTATCTTCTTTCTTTCTTTTTTCTCCCTCTCAGCACAAAGCACAAGTGAACTAGCAACAGTGAAACGAGATATTTTAGTCATCAGAACATATTATCACATTAACCAAAAAGATTGTTGACGCCATGGTCTATGAGCCAACTAAAAAGAACACTGACCAGCTTATATGCAACTAGTAAAGGGGAAGTCTACCGTCTTCGGTGAGCCAAATGCGGTAGTAGATATCAAATCATAAATCAGAACAAGCGCTTGATGTTATAAAGGTTGTATAAATGATAGGAAAAGACTTGCTTCGGGAGAATTTGAAGTAATAGGCAGTTGTCTCATTAAATGGTCTTTGGATCCTCACCTCATCAGCTAGTTTTTTAAGGTTAAGTTAGGCCCAAAGTTCATTTCTTTTTATATGGTATCAGAGTCAGACCCATCCAAATTCTTAGTTTACCCAATGTCGGACCGCCATGTTATGTAGTCCACGCTCCAGATGTCAATGCTGGGCGTGGCAGATGCTTAGTGTTCCGTATGGATTGAGGGAATAGGATGTTGTCTCTTTATATGGTCTTAAACAATCCTTACCTCATGAGCTAGCTTCTGAGCTTGAGTTGAACCCAAATCATTTTCTTTACAGATCTTAAAATATTTCAACCCTTGTACGTAACATTTTTCTAATTTTTTAGATACCCTCTAAACCACATGTCTTGCGAAGAGAAACAAATGTGGGGATTTTCGATTAATTAAATCATTTCTCTCTTTTTTTATTTATTTATAAGGACCACTCAACCAGACCACTCCCAAGGACAGTGGTAGGTTTCTCCCATTCTCCTCCTCCATTTACCCCACCCCATGGCTTTGACTCGAATTCTTAACCTCGTGGTTGGAGGTGGAGATTCCTTCGACGAGGCGAAGACTCTCTCTGTCATTCCAATTAATTAAAAAATTTAACTCCATTCTACCACCTTCTGCTTCAAGCGCTGCAGTTGGAATATTTCTTTCCAGGAGAAGATTTATTGCAATTAGTCGGATGTGGTTCTTATGCTCTAGTTAGTAAAGAATTTCTTTTGCTCTATTCACTACTAGTTCCTCAAATCCATGTCAAAAATAGTCTCAGGCCTTCGTGCACTAACACATAATAAACCACCATAAAATTTGTTAACTTAAGCCTGTAGCCCGCTCCTACACTCCAATACTCAAAGGACAGATGGACCCATTTCTTTCCAAACACAATGTTTACAAATGAACTTCACAGTATACAACCTACTGAACCTATCAAACGGACCCACTATAAGTGTTCTCAAGAAAACCCCACCGGTCATTCTTTAGAATAAAAACAGCAACGACCAATTATTTTCATTTTAATTTATTTCCCAATTACCTAACTTGTGGAAAACAAACACTTCGTGTTTGTCTCCACAAATTTATGTCACCGGCTCATCTTCACAAATAGTTTTGATTATTGTATTTGTATATTCACCAGGTAATGTAACTGGACTGGACATGTGGATGTAGAAAATGCAAATGTAGTTCCCCCAATCAACACATAGTGCACACCCCCACAAAGAGCGTAACAAAATGGGCTTTAACCCAACACCTCAAATTCATGAAGTAGACAAAATACTCTCCCAGTTTGAAACTGGGGACTTTATTTTGGTGGTGCTTGGTGAGAGGTGGAGAAAACTGGAATGGGTGAAAAAAGGTTTCAATTAAAACTTGGACGTCAAATTCAGCAGGGAGAGTCCTTCCTAGCTAGAGATCTACCCAAATAAATACTTCATTAATGGGCTTGAAACTGCAGGGCCAGCTGTAACCGACCTAGTTAACTGTAAACAACCCTAAGCTCAACTAATAAGCCAATATTATTTCTAAACTTTGGTAAATGGATTTTGGCAAACATATATCTTCGATTTTCAGATATACATGAAAGCACTTCTATGTTTTTATTAGCTCATATGGCGTTTGGTGAAACGTCAATCAAATAAAGTTTAACATGCAACTTATGGACCAAGTCATGAAGCATTTTTCATTTTTTATGCATCCAAAATTGCTAATATCCAGAATCCAGTTCTCCTGTCCCTCTTACCCTTATTACTCGGTTACTTCTTGAGTGCAGCTGTCATTTTCTCTGCTTTTGTCCAGAAAGATTGTGTGCAATTAGTCCAACTAATAAGATTGTCTATTCCTCCTCTTCCAACAAAACCGTATGAAGTGTTATTTATCTTCAGCGATATTTACGTTCAGTAGTAAGTTAATAGTAAGTAAATTCTCAAACATCTCCTAACTACAATTCTTACAGAAATTTTCAGGATAGGCCCCCAAACAGTTTGCATTAAGTTCTCGTTAATAATATTAATTGTAGAATTTTGACTTTTCCACACTAACAAATATCTTCAATCACATAAAACCACAAAACATTGGACTCCTAATCCTGAGACCTAGCAACCTTAGATGAGTATCACATAAATTAGGTGTGAGAAATTAAACTAAATCTCATTGGTCTTTATTAGAAACAGAGAATTGGTACAATCCACTCAGGTCTCGATTTCGAGCACCTAAGAATGGAGTATTTCCTGGTAGGGAGCACCTCGCCCTTAAATGGGCCCTAAGGCACGAATCCAGATAAGTCAGTCCAATGGATTTCGGAATATAATATAGTTAAAACCAAGAAAAGGAAATTTTACCACACACCAAAAGAGAAAAGAACGGTAATATCTACTCTATTAAGAATAAGTGAAGAGGGACCATACAGGCCTATGACTAAGGTAATATATATGTACGAACCAAGTTAGGACTTAAGGAAATAACTAATTCAGGCCATTTTAATTTGTATTACAAGATACATTGAATATAGAAAAGAAACAACACTATTATATCAGCAGGAGTAGCCATAGCATGCGCACACTTGTAAAAGAAGAGAAAAAACACAGCATGTGAGAAGCACCTGGCATGTTTGAGACAAAACCACCTCTGTTTTCAATGTCGCCTCGCTCGGTGTTTGGTTCATGATCAATTGATAGCTGGATGGCCTGACCCCTCCTAGAGAGCACTGCTCTGGAATCTCCAACATTTGCTACCCATAGCTTACGACCGTTTATAAGAATTGCAGTCACAGCAGTGGAACCACCTCTTCCAAGATCAGGACTGTGTGAAAGAATAGCTTGATCTGTTCTCTCGTATGCTTTTAAGATTGCCCTATGAGGGTCTTTCCGAAAATCCTCCTAGAAGTTTTAAATGTAAGTGAAACAATAACCAGACTCCCTTTTTTAAAGTAAAGAAATAAAGCTGCCCAAGATCAAATTACCATGCATTTGATGCATTGAATGTTAAAAGTAATGCATTAGGATTTTGTTCTTGGCATGACACACTTATATCTGAGTCGATCAACGTCTCTCCTAGCACTGCTTGTTGATCTTTAAAAGAATACTTTAGCTCAAAATTGCATGAATGCTCTAGCTAGATCACCGATAGCATTCTCCAATAAAAACCACCATGTACAAGGTATAGAAAGAGGCAAAATAGGAAGCATGTGTAAAATATGTTTGGATGAAAATCAACAACATAGCTATCATTGTATGCCCCAAGTAAATTGTCTTGCTTAAGACATAAATAAACAACGAGCCAAGCATTTCTTACAGAGCTTAGAAGTTTATTACAATTTACCTCGTTTAAGATATTGGAAAACAAATGCTTCTGTAAATAAGCAGGAACACTATCTCCCAAATGCCCATCATAAATAGCAAAAAGTCCTAGTTCACGTCCTTGCAACTGGACGAATTTAGCAACATGGAAATCCTCCATGGGATGACTAGCTTTCCCCTTAACCAGGCTGAAACCATACTTTGTAGGCCCTTGATTGCTTCTTCCTTTTCCAGAGCTACATGATGACCGTCCTCCTGCAAGCTAAACGAAAAATGATACATCAGCTTTCTGGACCCAGCCAAATATGTAATGCAGACAATCCATAAAATTGAAACTGAACAACCACCCCACCAAAATTTACTACCAACTAAAATCCAGCTGATATGGAAGTAAATTTTTTGAATTCATTAATCAGGCTTTCTTAGAAAGAGGACCAACGGAACGCCAATCATGAAAAATGTAAGTAGTAATTCCTGCAGCGCAAGAGGGGTAACGTTGTAATACTACATGTCCCAACAAAACCAGAGGATAGAATGCTAAATATCAGAGAATTACTCCCCATCAAATACGTTCTCACTGCAAACAGATGAAGCCAGAACGTTAGGAGCCAACTGAGAAGAAAATAAACAGATTAAGATTCCCAAGGGCTTCTAGAAACATGTGTTCTACGAAGAGCCAAAGGTGGGTCGTTCAAAGATGGTTAATAAAAAATGTTAAGACAGGGAAGTCATGACACCATTTGACCCGAAGATGGCACTTTCCTGCAGCCAATCCTAGAGACTACAACAACAACAACAACAACAACCCACTAAAATCCCACAAGTGGGGTCTGGGGAGGTTAGAATGTACGCAGGACAACATTTAATCCAAATTATTTCAGAACAGAGCAATACATGTTAGTTTATTTTCACAAAATGCAAAAGCCCACTTTCACCTAAGCCATAGATAATCAAGATAAATTAGAGAGTCCTCAATCTTTCCCAGGAACATAACTCAAGAAGACCTTCATAATTTGGCTAAACCCCTAAAATAATTGCTTAAGAATGAATTTTAGTTTTTTATGGAAAAGCATCATTTAAGGACTTCCATCACAAAGCTAAAGGCATCAACCTATCATACATACTAATTAAAGCAACAGCTAAAAAATAGGGATATAACATAAAAAGGAAAACAAATATGCATCAAGAAAAAACTAAAAAATCCAAAAGATTTAGCTGCCAATTAAACCTCACCTGCGAGAAAAGAGAATTGAAGCAGCATAAATTACCCATATAATTCAGTTACTCCTCAGCCACCTACTATAGTAAGCAACATGTACCATAACCCCTCTTAAAATCCTGATATTCACAACCTGCAACATCAAAGAACGAATCTTGATCGTCAAATAGATTTAAAAAAACCACCAAAACATATCCAAGAATCCATCTTTCTTCAAAAATCACCAAATATTTCAAAAATCAAGATTTGGGTATTGCAAAAAAAGTCTCAACTTACCGATCCACCAGTCTCCTAAATTCCGAAGATACAAAGAGATAAATATTGGTATGCCAATAAGATTTGACTTTTGGGTTGACAAAACTTATATATGTAAGATGTACGATTAAACAGAAGCAAAATCACAGATTAACAAAGAAATTTATGAAAGTTATGGAGATGGAGTTTAATGGAGTTTGTGAAAGTTTTGGATTTGCTGTGCAGGCAAGAATGGCTGTCAAAAGGCTTTTGCTTTGGGTTTTTGGGCTTCCCTTATTGACTTTGTTGTCTTTATTATTTCTTTTATTTATTGTTTGTACTAATGTTACAGCCAGTCAGAGGGGACTACTTGTTTTTCTTTCTTATAGTACAGCTGTGTTTCCGTTTTGTTTCCTTTTTTCCTTTTCTAACAGTGAAAATATATAATTTAAATGGTAAAATGAAAAGGTGTTTAAGGAATTAGTACTATAAATTATTTTATTAACAGAAAAAGTAGTACTAAAACTGATCATCAACTTTTCGACCATGTTCTTTGGTCAGCAATTTGTACTTTTTTAAATCTAGTTCGACTTAATAAAGAAGGTTGCTTTTCAACTGTTTATCACCAGTTTTTACCACTACCCTTATCAATATTTTATCTGAAACCTCTTTTTCTTATAGTAAGATCTACTGTAGTGTTGCACACTTGCAATAACTGTAGCAAAAGCAAAGTACAAAAAGATTGTCAACGGAATTGGAATCTGCAGTTCACGTGATTTGATGAATTGGCCAGAATTATACCAAGAAAGTCGAAGCATATTATACTAGTACAATAAGCTAGCGTTTGAATATAGATTTGATTAATATCTAAAAAAGAAGTTTTTGAAGTTGTGTTTAAAAATAATTTTTGAAAGTTAAAATTATGTTTGAATATATTTTTGTTTGGGAAAAAAAAAGTTTTGTGAGTGAGAAAAAAATTTACCCAAAAATTGGTTTAATTTGAAAAAATACTCAATTTTTATTTCAAAACTAATCATATTCCATGAACAAACAATATTTTCAAAAAAAAATTAAAAAAAAGTAGCCAATATACGAGAGCGAAGTTATGTATATTTTTTACATGACAGTGGTGTCTGGACCACTCGTGTGCATGTTGACTACTTGTTAGGTATATGTTATCAGGGACGGAACCAGCATGTTGCCTACTAGTTCGGTCGTACTCAATAGTTTTTGTTCAAACCCTATATTTATCTTAAAGGGTTCATTGAATATGTACAAATTATTAATTTAGAACTCAATAACTTAAAAGGATTAAAATCACAAACCCAAAAGTTTCAAATCTTAGCTCCACATCTGCTGGTTAACTTCTATCAACACAAATAACATTGCCAAAGGCTTAAGCATATATGAAATAACCATCTAATATATTTTTCTCCTACACCACAATTTAAACTCGAGATCTCGTGATTTTTTATCCATTTTATTAATCATTAGGGCACATCCTTGGGTGATTCAAGCATATTATATACTTTACCCATCACTTTTAGGAAATGTGAGAAAGAACAAAGGGGGAAAAGTAAAAAAGTAATATATAAATAAATAAATAAAAATTGACCTTTTACTTGCACCGTATTTTTGCTTTTTACTACAAGCAACAGGATTAGGGAGAAAAATAAAATTTTGGGCAAAGAAATTGAGTGATGGCTATTCAAAGGGCAAATGACATTGGCAATCAATAAAAAGACCAAAGATCAGTTCCTCTGGTATTACGATGCATAATGCATATTAATGCGTTCCAAATGAAGGTAGCATTTTGAATAAAATAAATAGCATTATCAAAAGTTTGGACATCTTTAATGTGAAAAACTTAGTTTAATTCTTGAACTATACACTGACACTTTTTTTAGAAGTTGGCACCGGGCGCTTGGAAGACTTTTTAGGCGATTTCTTTTTCTTTTATTAGCAGATAAATTGTGTTGAAATCAGAAGTTGTAAATAAGTTGTACATTTTTGTATTTATGTAGTACTCTTCTAGAAGGTGATTAGTTAAAGAAGTTAGTCGATGATTAGTTATGTTAGTTAGTATAATAAGGGGTGTACATTGCATTTACAGCTAAGCAAGTAACATAAGAAACGGTTTTCTTCATTCCCCAATTTTTTTCTCTCTCTAACGCTCTCTCTGTTCTTTCTCTTGCTCGAGCTCATCAATGGCGGAGCCTAGGGCTAGATTTTAACATGGTATCAGAGCCATGGTTCTTCGCGACTGAACAATGAACATTTCATTAAATAAACTTCCTACCCTTTTTTCTTCTATTTCACATGTTCCTTGATCTTTTTTTCTCTTCGTCTTTGATTTTTTTCCATATCTGTTTCTTTCTGTCAATTTTTCCGTCAAAGTGATGATTGATTCACCTCAAATTACAATTGGATCTTCACATGCAAACAATCAGCAGATCGATTGTAACGATCCGTTGTATGTTCAACCCTCAGACACACCGGGTACGTCACTTGTTCCTCAACTGTTAATTGGAACTGAAAATTACTCAGAATGGAGGCGATCTATGGAGATGTCGCTCCTTGTGAAAAATAAACTTGGATTTGTTGATGGAACTTGCAATAGAAAGCAGTACGAGAAGATTGTCTTCCAATTGAGGCAGTAGGACTGTTGCAATGTTATATTGCATTCATGGTTTCAAAGTTCTGTGGCTAAGGAACTCAGAAAAGGAATGGTGTATTCTTCAAATGCGCAGAAGGTTTGGAAAGCGCTTAAGGATTGTTTTGACAAAATTAATGCTACTGAGGTGTACCATATGAATAGGGAAATCAGCAGGGGATTTCTAGTGTATTAGTATATTTCTCTAACCCCAATGACCTCTAGGACGAATTTGAGTCAATAATACCCGAACCATGTGACTGTGAGAAATCTAAAATATTTGTTGAGTTTCTTCGCCAACAGAAGCTTATGAATTTTTTAATGGTATTGAATGACACGTATGCACCTCAAAGGAGTCAAATACTAATGATGCAACCAACACCTTCACTTGATCAAGCATATTCAACGGTAGTTGAGGAAGAAAGTCAAAGGTTGAGTAGTGGATATGGTGTACAGAGTGGAATTCTGGGAAGTGGACCTATGAATACTGAGAGCAGTTCATTTATATCGGCAAACAACTCAAAAATGTGAAGTTTAAAAGGAACACAAATATGTTTTGTGATTATTGTAAAATGAAATGACACACAAGAGAGACTTGTTATAAATTGGTAGGGTATCCACAAGTTTTTAAGTTCAACAACAAAAGAAGAGGGTTAATGACAACTACACACCTGCAACACACATTATGAGTGTAATGGAGGAGACTAAACAAACATGAACTGATGAAATTGGTATGATAAATGGCATGATCAATGTAGCAGCTCCAATCTTCACACCTGAGCAGTACCAACAGATACTAAAAATGCTGAGCAAAGAAAAAGGATCAGAAGAAGAACAAACACCAATAAATGTAGCCAATATGGCAGGTAATTCAATCATTGACCAAATTAAGTGGATCATTGACAGTGGTGCTTCAAATCACATAGTTTCTTCCTTAGATATGCTATCTTGTCCTAAGCCTGTTTCTCATTCGAAATCTACTTCAGTACATTTACCAAATTGGCAAAGTACTCCTATTACTCATACATGGTCATATGCCTTGTCTAACAATCAAACTCTACATGATGTGCTTTATGTGTCTAAGTTCAAGTACAATCTGTTATCTGTGTCCAGATATACCAAGGAGCTAAATTGTATAGTCTCTTTTTATCCTGATTTTTGTCTCGTTCATGACCTCTTAAGTGGCAAGGTGAGGGGGATTAGTAGCCTCAAGGATGGACTCTACATCCTCAATCCTTCAAACCCTGCTGCACCTCTTACTTTCATCTGTATGACCACTAACCAGTCTGCTTCCTCAACTATGTTGTGGCATCAAAGGCTTGGCCATGCTCCTCATTCAGTTCTTAAGAAGATACCTATAATAAAGACATTGTTGTCTAATTCTAGTTCTTGTAACTGAAATATTTGTCCATTAGCTAAACAAACTAGATTGCCTTTTTCTACTAGTGTTTCAAGATCAAAATGTTCATTTGAACTTGTTCGTATGGATGTATGGGGTCCTTATAGAGTAAACACTTACAATGGTCGTGGATATTTCCTAACTCTTGTTGATGATTTTTCAAGAATGACTTGGACCTTTCTTTTAAGACTGAAAAGTTATGCCTATGTGATTCTATCAAAATTTCTTTGTTTGGTAGAAAACCAACTTTCCTCCACTGTCAATATTTACAAGTCTGATAATGGATATGAGTTCTTCAATTCTCTTTGTTTTAATATATTTCAAACAAAAAAAATATGCATCAAAGTAGTTGTGTCTGTACTCCCCAACAAAATGGAGGTGTAGAAAGGAAACATAGTCACCTACTTGAAGTAGGCAGAGCCTTGAGGTTTCAAGTTGCATTACCTTTAAAACTATGGGGTGAATGTATTCTAGCAGCTACTTGTCTCATTAATAGACTGCCTAGCGTTGCTCTACATGGAAAGACTCCTTATGAGATTTTTCATGGTTGTTCCCCCAAAACTAGATCACCTAAGAACAATAGGATGTCTTTGCTTTGCTACCAGACTTGACTCTCATGTGAAATTCCAACCAAAATCCATTTATGTTGTTCTTCTAAGTCATGCTTCTACATAGAAAGGCTATAAGCTATATGACCTTAACTCTTGAAGAACCTTTGTCAGTCGAGATGTTGTCTTTAAAGAATATATCTTTCCTTTCAAATGTCCAAAAGAGAAATTTATGTCATCTCACCACGATTCCTCAATAGTCATACCTGAAACTAGTTCAGAGTTTTTTTCTCCTTCTCCAACACTAGATCATGAGTCAGACTCATCTACTCAAACATCATCCACTTCACTTCCTACATCTCCAATCACCAACTTGCCAGCCTCGCCTTCAGAACCTCACAATCCTCTATTGACATAACCTCTATTCCCTGATGCAGAGTCAATCTCATCAGACACGTTGCTCTCTTCCTCTCCCATTGATCCTACTACCTCTGATGAACCTAGAACTTCTACCTCACATGACTTACCTCCTCCTAGGAAGTCTGGGAGAATTAGCAAGCCTCCAATATGCTTGACTGACTATGTTCATCCACCCTTATCACCTACTTCTTCTACTTCTCATCCTATTCAAAATTTTGTTTCATAAACTCACCTTTCTCCCTCTTCAAAACCTTCCTCACTTCCTTTTCTACTTATGTTGAACTTTTCATCAAGCTAGTAAAGATGACAGATGGGGTGAAGCTATGAGACTTGAAATTGAAGCACTAGAGCAGAACAACACTTGGTCTGTAGTTGACTTACCTGTTGGTAAAACACCCATTGGATGCAAATTGGTGTATAAAATAAAGTATAATGCAGATGGAACTATAGCAAGATTCAAGGCTATATTGGTTGCTAAAGGCTTTACACAATAGGAAGTGTTGGATTTCCATGATACTTTCTCTCCAATTGCTAAGTTGACTACTGTGAGGGTTGTCATTGCCACTACTGCTTTCAAGCACTGGCCTATCTTTCATATGGATGTTCAGAATTCCTTTTTGAATGGAGATCTTGAAGAGGAAGTCTACATGACTTTGCCCTAAGAATTTAGTATCCAGGGGGATCATAAGGTTTGTAGGCTACTTAAATCCCTATATGGGCTCAAGCAGGCTTCTAGGTAATGGAATGTGAAGTTGTCTCAAGCCTTGTCTTCATCTGATTTTAAACAAAGCAAGCATAACTATTTTCTTTTGCTAAAAATGTGGATAACAAATTTGTTTTGATTTTGTTCTATGTAGATGATCTACTTTTTACAGGAAATGATCTACAGGTAATTAAAAGTGCAAAAGAGTCTCTGCATCAACACTTCAAAATGAAAGAACTTGGAGAAGTCAGATATTTCTTAGGCATAGAATTTGCTAGAGCAAAGGAGGGCATTCTTATGACTCAAAGAAAATATGCATTAGAGATGATTTCTGATGCAGGCTTGGCAGGTTCTAAGCCTAAAGAGACACCAATGGAGCAGAACTTAAAGCTGACAAGCACTGAGTTTGATACTTGCGCAGACACAAGTAAGGGAGATGAATTACTGGAAGACATGGGGAGTTATCAACGGCTCATAGGAAAACTTTTGTATCTAACAATAACAAGGCCAGATATCTCATATGCAGTGCAGTCACTAAGCCAGTTTATGGATGCACCTAAGAAATCTCACTATGAAGTAGCACTTCAGGTAGTGAGGTACATCAAGAAGCAACCAGGGTTGGGGCTATTAATGTCAGGTGACAACAATGAAAAAATAGAAGCATTCTGTGATTCAGACTGGGCATCGTGTCCAATATCAAGAAAATCTGTTACTAGATACTGTGTTAAATTTGGGATTTCGGCTATATCCCGGAAAGTTAAGAAGCAACATACTATATCTAGAAGCTCAGCTGAAGTAGAGTATAGAAGCATGGCACACACAGTAGCTGAACTTGTGTGGTTAAAGGGTCTATTGGAAGAGGTGAGCGTGAATCTAAATCTACCCATGAAGTTGTTGTGTGATAATAAAGCAGCATTACAAATTGCTGCTGACATTTCATCCGATAGAAGATTCAAGAAGGGTTGATCAAGACTTCCTACATTCCCAATCAGGAGCAACCAGTTGATGACTTGATGTGCTGAACAAAGCACTAGGACATCAACAACATGCTGCATTAATCTCCAAGTCGGGAATGAAAGATATTTTTTCATTCTCAACTTGAAGGGGAGTGTTGAAATTGTAAATAAGTTGTACATTTCTGTATTTATGTAGTACTCTTCTAGAAGGTGATTAGTTAAAGAAGTTAGTAGATGATTAGTTATGTTAGTTAGTATAATAAGGGGTGTGCAGTGCATTTATAGCTAAGCAAGTAACAGAAGAAATGGTTTTCTTCATTCCCCAATTCCTTTCTCTCTCTAACGCTCTCTTTGTTCTTTCTCTTGCTCGAGCTCATCAATGACAGAGCCTAGGGCTAGATTTTAACAAGCTGATAATGGTCTAGCAATTTTAACAAAGATTTAGGGAAGAAGTTATTAACTTATGGATCAAGTCTTTGAATAATTCAAATTGTATGGAGTCAAGCTTTGCCGGCTATTTCCATCATCATTCCTAATAAGGGTGAGTCTAATATAATTTTTTATGAGAGACTATTATATGCTTCTCGGCGTGTTGAGTTCAATACTCTGAAAATGGAATTCTTTCATGGGAGTTAAATAGGAGTGCATAATATTCTCTCTTTTTTCAATTCTAACACTTGATATTATGCACTCCTAATTAAATCAATTAGTTTTACGGTACGCGTTTTGCACGTGTACCTCATCTTAAGTATAATTTTTTTAAAATATTATATAAATATTTTTGAACTATGTATATCTGGTGTATAGTTATTTTAGTATCAAAGTTATTTCTAAAATTTGATGTTGAGATAAACGGTGTAATACTTTAGATATTGAAACAATTTATTCTAATTATAGCATTTATTAGAATTTTTATTTACATCTTGGTACATAAACTTTCTAGAAGAAGCATTTGATTAAAGAGTTATGAACATGTTATGATATTCACAGATAATCAAACATAATGCTTCGCATAACTTTCATTATTTTTTATTTTTTATTTATAAGATAATTAAATTATATTAAAAAATTGGTTTTGACTTTGTATATTACCGGTTATAAATCTATAATCTATCTATACTATTACAAGATCACTAATCCCATGCGCGACATATTAATCAACTTTTTTATTTTTATAAATTTATTTAACTATAAAATTATTATTCAATTTTTTTAATATTCAGAACTTGAAATTTGATTAAATTTTTCTACTAAATAATTTCCTAATCTGAACTATGTAGGACTCCTAATTAGAAATTTAAAAGCAATAAAAATTTTACCTAATATAAATTCTCATCTTATTTGAACTTCGTAATTATAATATCTTTCATATTTTATATTTTTATTATTTCGTTATATTCAGTATTTGGTCTCTAAGTATTTTATTTGTTTAGTGTCCAAGTTAATACGATATGCTTTGAGTGTCTTAATATTAAAGTATTATTATTATAGGAATCAATTTATGATTTTCAAAGAAGCTTAAATTTGCTGCAATTTAGAATATAACAAAAGTCCTATTTATTGTTGAATTCTAAATATCAAGGTCACATGCATCAAGACAATGAAAGTGTCTGAAGCATCTGCACAAAGAAAACTTCTTTTTGCCACTAAACAATGTCTTATTTGTTGTATTTGATTGATACATGTTCCTTAGCATGACAAGATTGAAAGCGTCACAGTTTAATTTCAGAATACTTTTTTTCTTATTTATAAAATTGCTTATGTTGCAAAATTAAATAATTCAAGAATTTACACAAAATATTTAAATAGTAAAACTTTCTATATAATTTAAATAAGAAAAGATTTAATGCACAAACTTTACTTGATTTAATATTTCTAAATATTAGGAATATAATTAAATGAGTATTTTGTCTGGTGTAAAAGCTACTTTTAAAGGGTAAAAATGTGAGTTCTTGGGGAAGATCAGCATGCTATCCCTAGAGTAACTTTTATCCGTTGAGCGACGGCCCTTCCACTAGGCACCGTCGGATCACTAAGGCCGACTTTTGTCCCTGCTCGACGGGCGGGTCTTGCAGTCAAGCTCCTTTCTGCCTTTGCACTCGAGGGCCAATCTCCGTCTGGCCTGAGGAAACCTTTGCACGCCTCCGTTACCTTTTGGGAGGCCTACGCCCCATAGAAACAGTCTACCTGAGATTGTCCCTTGGCCCGTAGGTCCTGACACAAGGTTAGAATTCTAGACCTTCCAGAGTGGTATCTCACTTATGGCTCGGGCCCCCCGGAAGGAGGCCTTCTTCGCCTTCCACCTAAGTTGCGCAGGAAAGGCCCAAAGACAATCCCAGGGAACAGTGAAGCTTCATAGGGTCTTTCTGTCCAGTGCAGGTAGTCCGCATCTTCACAGACATGTCTATTTCAACGAGCCTATCTCCGAGATAGTGCCCAAATCGTTACGCCTTTCGTGCGGGTCGGAACTTACCCGACAAGGAATTTCGCTGCCTTAGGACCGTTATCGTTACGGCCGCCGTTCACCGGGGCTTCAGTCACCGGCTCCCCTGTCATCAGGTCACCAACTTTCTTGAACTTTCGGCACTGGGCAGGCGTCAGCCCCCATACATGATCTTATGACTTTGCGGAGACTTGTGTTTTTGGTAAACAGTCTCCCGGGCCTGGTCACTGCGACCCCCTTTGTGAGGAGGCACCCCTTCTCCCGAAGTTATGTGGCTATTTTGCCGAGTTCCTTAAAGAGAGTTGTCCCGCGCCCCTAGGTATTCTCTACCTACCCACCTGTGTCGGATTCGGGTACAGGTACCCTTTTGCTCAAAGTCGTTAGAGCTTTTCTTAGGAGTATGGCATGGGTTACTTCAGCGCCGTAGCGCTTGGTATTCGAACATTGGCTCGAGGCCTTTTCTCTACCCCTTCTTACCCTGAGAAAGTAGGGACACCTTACGTTCTTGAATCGATAACCATCTTTAGGCTAACCTAGCCTCATACGTCCCTCGAGACCAACAAGGGGTAGTACAGGAATATTCACCTGTTGTCCAT
>ML279415.1:0-47500 GCA_005239495.1 Nicotiana undulata | reverse complement strand
GTACATTGTTTTAAAGTACAAATATTGTTTATAAAGGCCAACTTATTATTATTTTTATTACCTAATATTAAAAATAAATAACATAACATAAACATACTTTTATCACGAATGTTCTAAATTTATCAATTAAAAATGAATAATTTAATCATTTTTTTCTTTTAGAGACGTGAGAATGAAGCGATTAGTCTAACACATTACAGAAAAAGTTGATAAAATGACAACGTAAAGTTTAAAAATGACTAATTTTAAGTTTATAATTTGCAAAAAATAAATTTATATAAAAAAATATGAGAGAGATGTGATTTGTTGGATAAATATAAAAAATAACTAATGATAACTTATTTAAACTATATTACAGTTTCTTCTTTATTGCTTCAAGTTGTCATTTTACCAATTTGATTTCTAATCTAAGGCTTTTTTCGTTGGTGATGCTCTTATTATGGGACAAATTTATGTATTCTAAGAGTTTTATGAAAAATAATTTTAATGATAACTTATTTAAAATATATTATTGTTTCTTCCATTGCTTCAAGTTCTCATTTTTACCAATTTGGCTCATAATACTATAAATAATGTATTCTATTCCAACGTTTTTTCGTTGGTGATGCTCTTTATATACGACAAATTTATGTATCCTAAGAGTTTGATGGGAAAAAAATTACTTATATAATAAATTTGAAAATTCGAAAAACAAATTTATATATCCCAAGAGTTTCGTAAAAAAATAATTTACTCATATAATGATTTTTTAAAAACTAAATTGGATTTTTATTCTAATTAGTTCATTCAAACACTTAATTATTTGTTCTCAATGTTAAAGAAAATATTTTTTTATTTGTTTTCTTACTATTACCTCATCTTTTGTTTTAAATATTTACCGTAATAACTTTTTGTCCAATAAGAATTATATTGGTTTACAAAATAAAATTTATTATGCTTTTAAAAAAACATATATTTATACCTAATATCTAGGGCTTCTTTTCCATTAATGTCTTTCTATGAGATCCCGAGAAAGCACATCATATTTGTTCTAACCCAAAGTTCAAAGTCCATCATTTATAATTAAATTACAATTATGAAAAAAATCCTTTATATCATGTTGGAATTAACGTAAGTAGTAGGAAAAATTAACAATAGTGTAGTTACATATAGATATAGATACGAAACTAACTTAAAATCAATTTAGCTTTTGCATACATGGAAAAAGTAAACGCAAAATCTACTAAAAACATCCAAATCCTAAAAGAAAAAATTTAGATTTTCCTATTAAAACCCTCCAAATCCTAAAAGGAGAATTTAATACTCCATACGTATGAATTGGGTTGAAAGTGAAGAAACATGAAATGCTAGAGCTAAAGAACTGAAAAATCAATATTATAAATTGTAAGAAAATAATTAAATGGCTATTCTTAAAGAGTAGGAAATTAATTATAAATGACTATTCCTAAATAGTAGGGAACTAATTAAATGATCATTCTTAAATAGTAAAAAATTAATTAAATTACAATCTTGTCCGATGTAAATTCAATTTTAAAGGTAAAAATAACAGACAATATTTCCCTAAGGACCTTAGTCTTTTTAATATAGTATAAATATAAATGATATAAATACACATCAGGGCACCCAAGAAATAATTAGGACTCTTAATTGGCCAAAAATGTGATGAATGATGATGACCAAAATTAGAATTGGATTAGCGTGTGAATGAAGGTCAACCGCTGAACTAATAATAAAGAAAAATCCATTGGAACAAATGCAGTCGTACGTCAAAAGAGGGCCATGTCTGTACGCGCATTGTAGACCAGTTTTGTTCATTAAATTCAGTTACATTAGGAAGACCATTGACAATTCCAACTCGGTATTAATTAAGTTCATATCATGCCTTCACATCATATGAAAACAACAACAATTTATTTTCACATTTATAAAATTGAAAAGTCCACTCACATATATGAGGGAGCCTCGGACCGTTAACCGCTCACGATGGATTGCATCAGAAGTCGGTACTGAGTCCTTTTTTACTTGCACTGGCGATGGATATACTGACTCGCCACATCTAAGGGGAGGTATTGTGGTGCATGTTATTTGCAGACAATATTGTTTTGATGACGAGATGCGAAATGGTATTAACGCAAGGTTAAAGGTGTGGAGACAGGCCCTGGAGTCTAAAGGTTCCAAGCTGAGCAGAACCAAGACATAATACTTAGAGTGTAAGTTTAGTGGTGCTACTCATGGATGGGAAAAGGAGGTGAGGCGAGATTGATGAAGATGTCACATATCGTATTGGGGCGGGATGAATGAAATGAAGACTTGCTTCTGGTGTTTTGTGTGACAAGAAGGTACTACTTAAACTTAAATGTATGTTTTATAGAGCGGTGGTCAGACCAGATATGTTATATGGGGTTGAGTGTTGGTCAGTCAAGAGCTCTCACGTCCAGACGATGAAGGTAGCAGAGATGAGGATGTTGAAATGGATGTGCGGGCACACCGGATTATGTAGGATTCAGAATGAAGTTATTCGGGACAAGGTCGTGTGGCCCCGATTGAGGATAAGATGCGGGAAACACGACTTAGATGGTTTGGACATGTGAGGAGGAGAAGCACAGACTCCCCAGTAAGGAGGCGTGAGAGGTTGAACTGGAGGGCCTTATGAGAGGTAGAGGTAGGTTGAAGAAGAGTTGGGTGGGGTGATTAGGCATGACATGCCGCAACTACAGCTGACCGAGGACATGACCCGTGATAGGAAGGTGTGGAGGTCGAAGATTAGGATAGTAGGTTAGGTAGTCTAGATTATTCATACCGGTAGTGTTAGTACACACTCTCGCATTTGATTGGTAGTAGGCTTATTTGAATACATGTTTTTTTTTCTTTTACATTTCGATCATCTTATTATCGTACTGTATATGCAACTTTTACATGGTTTTCCGGTGTGTCCTGTCTTGTTATTATTGTGGTACCTATGCTTGCCTGAGTCGTGGGTATATTGGAAACAACCTCTCTACCTCCACAAAGGTAGGGGTAAGGTTTGCGTACACTAGGGTTGTTCAAAACCGAACCGAACTGATGGCATATTGGCTTATTGATATCCGATTATCGGGGTAACTGACGGTGAACGGATTGAGATTTTATAACTAACTGCTTAACGGTTTGGAGACGGATTACTCAATTTTCTTATCGAGTAAATCGTTAACCCGTTAAATTTTTTTATATTACACTAATTTTCTTCATGTTTAGGATGGTCATGTGGATTTTGTATAGTGCAACGAACCGAAAGTACTTCACTGATCATATTGTAGTCCAGAACTGGAAGTAATTTATTGAATTATCCGCTGGTTTAACCGTAATAATTAGATTGTCTGGTTTTATGTCCTTTTTTTTTGCATGCATCTAACAAACTAAAGTCAAATTTCTTGGATTTTTGATTTAGTAACAAGGATTTCTTGTGAAGAACAAATGTTATTGAAAGTTTGATTGATTCATATGTGTGTGAGTAGTCTTGAATATGAACTAGATTGGAACTTGGAATAAGACTCTTCACTTTAAAAATACTGTTAGATCTTATAATGGTATTAAAAATTTGGTATTGATTTGAAACAGTTTGGTATTTGATTGAATGATTGTTCAGAAAAAATTCTATTTGGTTTAGCTGATAAACCGCCCGATAATCATTAATTCAATACCAATTCGTCCGTTGTCTTATTTGATGGCTAGCAGATTATTGTATTTATAATCCGATAATTGATAAGCCGAACCAGTAATCGTAATTATCTGCCCGATAAGCAGCCTTAGTGTACACATTATTTCTTCTCAGACCCCACAATAAAATTATATTAGATATATTATTATTGTTGTTGTTGTCGTCGTCATTGTTATCATTGTTGTTTGTGAACAATGTGAAAATAAAAGTTCAAAAAAGCAACTGCAAATTTGTTCCATTCAACTTCTTTTTTCCGCCATCTTTTAATCCTCTTTCATCGTTCATGAAAAAGAAACATGAAAAATTGAGTGCATTAATTTCTGGAAAATACCAACACAGAAAGACTAAACTAAACATAATGGGAAAAAAATAGTAAACTGAACATATAGTTATAAAGTTGAGATTACGAAATCCATATGAGTAAGATTAAATTTTATAATCCTTTATTATTTTAATGCTGAAAGTTAAAAAAAAAGAAAAGGTAAAAAACTGAAACTAGAAACAATTTAGAGAAGCAGAAAAAATAGTCTTTCCCAAAATTATTTTTTTTAAAAGTACTTTTGAAAAAAATAAACGTAAAAATATTTTTTAAAAATTTGATCAAACACTAATTATTACTCAAAATATTATTTAATTTGATTAGCCAAACACAACTTTTCACTATAAAAAAAAAATTGAAAAATACTTTTGAGAAAAGTATTTCTCAAAATAAATTAATCTTATAAGCACGGCTAAATATGTTATAAATTCACAACTCCAACCACCTCATCCAATAGAAAGTTTATTGGACAAATTTGGTGTCCTCGTCCTTATCCGGAGTCTAGAGATTCATCACTTTGGAGGCCCAACCGTATGAAGTAGTGGGCCTTGTCCATGGGCCACAAACCGAGCCCAATCAAATTATGAACGATGTCCATATACTCCTCTTTCAGCAAAGGAAAAAAACTCAGAAATAGCCATATTTATAATTGGTAATTGATAAATAGTTACAATTTGAAAAGTAATCGAAATTTACCCACTTATTAATGTAAAGATAAAATCTAAGCAAAAACGCCCTTAAAAATCCGGAAAACTCCAGCATAATATGTTGGAGTTCTAACATAATATGCTGGAAGTTTATACGCATGAGCTCCATAATCCAACATATTGTCACGACCCATTTTACCCCTCCAGAAGGCGTCGTGACGAGACCTAGTCGCTACGACTAGGTAAGCCTATTAACCCTGAAATAACCAAAAGTAAAGAATAAGAAAAATCAACTAAGCTTCACAATTACTATATAAAGGCAAAAAAAAAAATATGCTCGGCATATACAAGTGAAGCCAATTACAAATTGTACACATCACTTCTCAAAATCCGGAACCATGAATCACAAGCTCTACGAAATTTATCCACAGTTTGCTATACAAGAGTCTAAGAAGTATAGAAGGAAACAAATAAAGATAGAAGGGGACTCCGAGGATCTGCGGACGCGTGCAGATATACCTTGAAGTCTATGGTGGCTGCTGCTGCTGACTAATACTGAGGTGGATGAGAAGTACTTGGATCTTCACACGAAAAATATGTGCAGGAAGGGCGTGAGTACACCACAATGGTACACAGTAAGTGTCAAGTCTAACCTCGATCGAGTAGTGACGAGGTCAGGTCAGGACCCTACTGGTATAAATATAATAAAATTAAGCAGTAAGAGATATTTATTACAATAAATTAATTACGAAAATCTACAGTATATAGAAGTTAAGAAAGCCCTCAACTCATAACAAGGAATAACAACATGGGGATCTCCCAGGATATCGCCACGTAGTCCCAAACTAAATATGCAGTACATGGGGATTTTCCAGAATACATTTGTAATTCCGAAATAAATATGCAGTACAGGAGGATCTCCCTGAATACGTCCGTAGTTCCAAAATAAATATGGAGTACGGGGGGATCTCCCGGAATATCCATAGTCCCAAAGTAAATGTGCAGTACTGGGGGATCTCTCTCAATACGTCTGTAGTCCCAACGAAAATATGAAACTCAACCAATAAATAGAACAGTTACAACAATGAAATCTACATTTTAGGCTATGTCCAATTCAATAGAAAATATGATTTTCATTAAACATGCTGCATATAGTTCAAACAGGCAGTCAAAACACGTAGACATGCTTCCCTAATCTAAACAAGGTAATTACATATACTAGTGTGGTTCAAATAAGACAAAACAAGTTATGGTTTAGTGGAAAAATAAAGTTTTACAACAATAGCCCATGTACGTACTCGTCACCTCACGTACATGGCGCTCATATATCAAACAGTACCAAAATCCTAAGGGGAAGTTCCCCCCCACAAGGTTAGGCAAGCCACTTGCCTCGAACCAAGCTCAAATGAATTTGAAACCGCGCTCTTGCCACGAGTATCCAACTCTGAATGGCCCAAATATAATCAAATCAATTACATAAAGTAAATATAACTACAAGTAACTACTTTAGCTAATGAATTTGAAGCTAAGGCAAGAAAATAGGAAAAAATGCCCAAAATGCCTCCCCAGGACCACGTATCAGAATCGGGTAAAAATCAGAAATTACGAACACTCATTCACTCATGAGTCTAACCATATCAAATTTATTCAAAGCCGATACCAAAATCTCGATCAAAACCCCAAAATCCGGCCTAAAAATTTTTCTCAAAATTTCCCCTACTTTTTCACTCTAAATCACTAATTTAATTTTGAAATTAATGACATAATCAGGAGAATTAACCAAAACTAGGTAAGAATCACTTACCCTAAACACCCACGCAAGAATCTCTCAAAAAATCGCCTTCTACGGAGCTCCCAATTAAATTTTGTTATATAAACTCAAAACCCTCATTTTTGAACTTTGAATTATGCCCGGGTGTTCCTTCTTCCCGTTCGCGGGCCACCCATCGCATTCGCAATGACAAAAACTCTCAAAAGCCATTTTCAAACTCTTCTCATATAACCTCTAGTATAATGGTTATAACTTTTTGCACAAATTTCCATATGACAGATGGTTTAATGTTATGAAAACTAGACTTCAAGATCTACAACGTTCATGTTTCGGTCATCTCCCAAATACTTATAGATTTCGAGATATAAGCTTCCAAAATCAGCCCTACGCAACACAAATTTCTTCTTCATCTTCCCGAACAGCCTGTAGTGTACCAGCCATAACTTTTACTACACAAATCCAAATGCTAATTGGTTTGCATTTCTGAATACTATACACAAAGAGCTACAACCTTTATTTTACATCATCTCCAAATTTCTTATAGATTGGGAGATACGAGCTTCCGATGTCAGACCTACGTAACATAGATTTTCTTCTTCGCGAACGCGAAGAACAAAATCTCATAAGCCAAGTCCTTCTTTGTGAACACGTGATTATCCCCGCGTACGCGAAGAATAACACTAGACACCAGCATCAACTATTGCAAACCAAAATGATCTGAAATCACCCCGAAGCGCACCCGAGGCCCCCAAGGCCCCGTCCATTCACACAAACCAGTCTCGTAACATCACACGGGCCTGTTCGAGGCCTCAAATCATATCAAACAACATCGAAATCATGAATCGCAACCCAATTCAAGCTTAATGAACTTTAGAACTTCAAACTTCTACATTCGATGTCGAAACCTATCAAATCACGTCCGATTGACCTCAAATTTTGCACACAAGTCACATTCGACATTACGGACCTACTCCAACTTTCGGAATCGAAATCCAACCCCATTATCAAAAAGTCCATTTCCGATCAAAAACTTCAAATTTCTAACTTTCGCGAAATGACCCCAAAGTGACCTACGGGCCTCCGCATCCACTTCCGGACGGGCTCCAACACTATAATCACCATACAGAGCTATTCTCAGACTCAGAATCCCAAACGGATGATGATAACATTGAAATACACCTCAACCCAAATTTATGAAATTCTTCCAAGATGCCAATTTCCACGATAGGCGTCGAAACGCTCTCGGGTCATCCAAAATTCGATCCGGACATACGTCTAAATCCAAAATCATCATACGAACCTGTTTGAACCTTCAAATCCCGATTCCGAGGTCTTACTCAAAAATCACACTTTAGTCAATTCCTCCAACTTGAGGCTTCCGAATTTAAAATTTTCTTTCCAAATCATCTCCAAACTTTCCGAAATTCAATTCCGACCACGCGTATAAGTCATAATACCCGAAGTGAAGTTGCTCATGGCCTCAAACCGCCGAGCGACGCGCTAGAGCTTAAAACTACCCGTCGGATCGTTACACATATTATGACGGAACTTTTCGTGTGCTAGAATTCCAACATAATATGCTGAAAATTTATACGCATGAGTTCCATAATCAAGCATATTATGCTATAACATTTCGCGTTTCAGCAAAATAATGGTTATTTTTCAATTACTTTGCAAATGTTGCTATTTTTCAGTTTTCAGTTCGAGAATTGACTAATACATGCTATTTCACTTCAACAAACTATAAATAGAAATGGTTACACCTAATATACATAAAAAGGAAATAAAGAGTATACTCCGTCATAAATCAAAATAAAAAAGGACCTAATAATTCTTCAAAAGTACAAAGGCAACTAGGGGTGGACATTCGGTACTTCGGTTCAATTTTTAAGAGCTTTGACTTTGTATTTCGGTATTCAGTTCATTAATTGTATATATCAAATACCGTACCAAAATAGTTCGGTATGGTTCGATATTTCTTATTTTGGTTCAGTGTGGTTTCGTTTGATGCATTTACGAAACTATGTCTTTTAAAAGAAAATTATTTACAAACGTGAATATATAATATAAATGGAGTGTGGACAGTAAACACGATGTGCGAAGCTAACATAATGTATGAAGCATTTCACATATGAGTATTGTGTGTGAAATATGTGGAACAGAAGAAGAATATTAACGAGCAACAAATCAACATCAGCTAACAAGCAGCATAATTCAAGTTTGCATATCTAACAAGCAACAAAACTCAACTTTACACATCTAACGAGTAGCAGGATTCAAGTTTACACAACTAACGAGCAACAGAATTCTAAGGCCTAAGGGGTCAGGGAATTAGGGGGCTTAGGGTGTTGGGTTTAGGTTTATTGGGCTAGAAAAAAATGGAAAACTTACACAAATGCATCAAATAAGTCTCAATTTACCAACCTCTAGCCATTAGTCATAAACTTACCAAAACTAGCCAAGCACATATAAAAATTGAAAAACCAAATAAATAAGGTTCTTTCTCTCAAAGAATCACATGTAAAATTTCCTTCCCTATTTTTAAGCGTGATTAGCAACATTAGATGCAAGACGGAACGGAAATTTCATGGATGAGGTAGCAAATTTCATGGAAAGAAACTTTTTCAATGGGTATAGTTGAAATTCATTGAAAACACATAGATAAGTCAATATACAAAATTTGAGGAACATTGGAGGTGATTTGGACTGGTTTTGTATCAAAATTCGTAGTTAAATCAACTTCAAAAAATTCTGTCGTGTCACATGTATCACGCATGTATCTCACACAAAGATATACATGGATATACATGTGATACACAATTGATACATATGTGATACACAGTGTAATAGGCACATCATTTTTTTCATGTTAAATTTTTTACTTCGAATTTTCAATTCAAACCACCTCAAAACTTCACCAAATCATCCCAAAACTGATATTCAAGCTCCATAAGATGTACCCAATATATTCTAATAAGACTCACTCAAAAGGAAAAAAAAATTGACATTTTTTTGCTACATATTAGTAATATTTGGCTACTATTAGTAAAATTTTATAAATTGACCAATTTTTATAATGAGCTACTTATTAATTGACATAGATGGTAATTTTCGAATAGAAATATAGGTGGACTTGGACTTAAAATATTCTGGTATACCGAAATATCAAAAACTCAATACCGTACCGAAATTTCGAAATACCGAAAAATCTATACTAATGAATACCGAAATACCGAAGAAATCGATACCGAAATACCAAATTAATTCAATTCAATTTTTCGAATTTTATGCCCCACCCAATAACAACTATGTCGCTACCTTAAATTGCTATTGACAATTTCGTTAAATTGATTCATTAACTTTTTATATATAATAGCATAATATTATAATATTTCAAACAAAAATTTTAAATACCATTTTAGTCTTTGAAGCTAATAAATTTATAAAAGTGAAAACATTTTTTCTCAGTTTTCTTATAAAAAACATGTAAAGAAAGAAAATGATCAAGAAAACTTGATCTCTTTACATGCATATCTATATTAATTTAAAATACGATTTTTGTACTCTGCACATGTAATATGTGCATGAAAATTAATTTTTCTCTTCAAATATTAATGCTTTCATAAATAAGAAGAATGAAATGAGAAAATAATGCAAAATCAAATTAATCTACCTTGCTCGTTCAGTTTTTAAAATAAAAAAAATATCTACCGGCCTTAACTATAAAATAATTTATTTTCATCCTCAAAGTCATTAAATTATACTAATATTTCTCAAATTTAAAGAATATATTAAATTCATTTGACAGTTTCTTCTGTAAATTTAACATACATATAAAAAAAGTGCGGAGAGAATTCATAGATGGAGAATCCAATTGGTTAGCGGTTAGCGATCACTTTATTCAAGAGGCGGACACCTTACTTGTTCGCTATAATTATTTTTCATTTAAAAGAAAGCCATAAAAATGAGGATTAGAGTTTAAACTGACAAAATAGGATTAAAAAAATACATCATACATGTTTCATATATTAATATTTGTTAAAAGTAACCACTTCAGATATCTCAGACAATAAAAACAACATTATTATGTGAGAGCTCAAATAGTATGATGAAAATATATAGTATAAAATAATTAAAAGACTTATATTGAGTGATTTACCGACCTTACTTCTTTTTTCATGATCGCAATTCTTATTGTTACCGGAGGATTGCAATATATCATGAGAACACATGACATTATAAAAGAATATAGTAAGAGAAAGCCAAAAAAATGCTACACTAATCTATTATTATATATGAGAAGCCTAACTAGCACCAAAAGGAGAAAACAAATGGACATATATGTGAGTATATATATATATATATGTGTGTGTGTGTGAATTTGATGGAATAGGAGAAGATAGAGAAGTTGAATTTATGGTAAGGATTTTGTTATACGGCCTATCGTGTGATTTCAGTTACTAATTCTAAAATTAATAAGCTTTTATTTTTTTTGTCTAAATTAATAAGCCTTTATTAGGAAATAATAGTTTTAATAATTATAGTCAAATTATAACAGATGCAGAGTTTTTATTTACAGTTACTTTTGAAAAAATTGATTAATTGCATTTGAAGACTTTTCAAAATAAGGAAGAAATAAAGAGAAAAGTCCAAAAAAGAGAAAAAAGATAATTGAACATGCACATCATCTTTCATTTTTCCAACTTTATTATATATATATATAGATATATGTGCATTTGCTGATATTAACTTTATGACATAATTGTAAATTAGGTGAAAATTATTTTAGTTTCATTGTCGTTTTATCTGTGTTCAACCCCAAGTGATGAATTGTAAGTTGTACACCATTGTTTAATCATTTTATTATTTAATCCGCTTTGGAAAAAATAAATATTAAGTAAAATATCCTTAATTCACTATAAAAAAAAAAAGATAAATTATTGTTTTAGCAATTGACAAAGTTAGAAGTTGAGGTCGCATGAGGTAAATAATGATATTATCTAGCTTATTATTTATTTTAGTCACCTGAAAATAAGTAAAGATGTTTTTCCTCTTTATCCTTTTTATATTATAATTATAGTTTTAGAAACTTTCAAGTTCGTCGATCGTAACAAACCATGAGATAAACACTAGGAGAATCAAAAGTGAGACATCGTACACTTCCCACCTTCCCACGTGTTTTGTACACGTGTCCATCCATCCACGTGCGCCCCCTCCAAACCCTCCACCCTTCTTTCTCACTTCGTCACTCTCTGTGAGCACTGAACAGCGACTTACTTTTCAGTTCAAACACCAGCTTGATTTCTTCATCATTTCTGCTTATCTCAGCTTATAGAAGCAATGCTAAAACCTAAAAGCTTTTTTCTTGAAGTTCCCATCTTTGATTGGTTTAATGGAGTGCTTGAGGTTTCGGATAATGAGAAAGAAGGCATCTTTTATACTCTTTCTGCTGCCTACGCGTGTGTCTCCTTCATTGCCCTGGTACACGTTTCTTGGATTATACTTCTCTTTCCACTTACTTAGGTATATATAAAAGGTTTTCATTTTTTTACCATATTTTATGACCCGAGATTTATTGTCTACCATCTGGATCTTGTTGGATTGACCATTAGTGCTGTATTATCCACATTTACTATAATACCAAATCCCTGATTAACCTCTTTTTTAGACCTTGGGTGGAGTTGGTCCATCTTTTATTAGGGCAATTTCTTGGGATTTATTTGATCCATTCAAAGTTCAGATCTTTTCCAATATGAGCTCCTAACTTACGCTGGGTTGTTTAATTTTGTGGATACGTTTGCTTTGGGGTATGCCCCTAGGTCTAGGTTCTTAGATCTAGGATTTTGTCGTTCAGTTTGTATTTGGCTTCGTTTGGATATCTGGAGGAAAATTTGTTTGTTGATAAAAATTGCAGCATAGTATAGTGAAGAAAAGGAGATTAATTTCTTGGATGCCCTTGTTCCCCAAAGGAAAGTTCAAAATGAGATAAAATCATTTTCCTTCAGGTTTATACATTTCTGCAGGACTTATGGTTGGAACTTTTTTACTTTGGAAATCTGTCAAAGGCTTTACCTACAAGTCTCCTTCCTATCAAATGCACAAAAAATGCAAGAAAATCAATTTTTCGACCATTTTTCTCCTAACTCATGGCAACCAAATGGTACATTGAGGTTATACATCGACTTACTTTAGCAAAAGGATCATTTGATTTGCAGGTGGATAAGGCGTGACAGTGACCAATGGTGAGAAAATTTTAAGATAGTGATACTGTCGAGTGCATACCATAGGCCTATGTCACATTGGGTTTAGTGGGCATGTGTTAATGTTCACTAAGAAAGCCCTTAGTTGATTCTCTGTTGGTAACCATGGGCTAGGCATGCTCGGGCAAGGGCTCCACGCTTGTCAAACCATGGGCTTTAGTCTTGCTTGGATTAGGAGAAAGGTAAATAGGAGCTGAAGTTGACACCAACCAAAGGTGTGGTGAAAATATTTTTCGTGGTGAAATGTTTCACCTTGGATACTATTTTCCGCGTCATTTTTCCCGTGCTTGGTTGGGTATAAAGTAAACAACATATGGTTATTGTTAAGTATAAGATAGGTAGAAAGGCGGTTTGTGATAAATTTTTAGTATCAAAGCCTGTCAACAACATCCAAATTGGTTGAGGCAAGTGATATGAAGTAAGAAGCACATATTTATAAAAGACTGCGATTTATGTTCATACAAGTAAGGGAAGTCATTTATCGGCTTTAGGTGAGAAATTTTTTCCCCGGACAAAAGCATTTTCCATAATTCAAGAAAAATCAAATTAAATACTGAGAAATGATTTGATCAATCGCTACATCTTCTAGTAAAGATTTTGTATCATACCAAACACATCCGTATTAAATTTGGATAAGCTACTCCCTCCATTCCAATTGATGCGGCAGAGTTTGACTCCACACAGAGTTTACTTATGATCTTAAACCTGACACTAGATTTCTGTGGTATAAAACATGCTAAGGATATCACTCAAGGGTGTGGACTAGCGGTCAATAAAGTGGGTTCAGAACCATCTCAGGTTCAAATTCCAACAGAGACAAAAACGCTAGGTGATTTCTTCCCGTTTGTCCAAGCCCTGGTGAATAGAGTTGTTTGCTTCCTTTTGCTGGTGGGAGATAGCGGGTTTCCGGTGGAATTAGTCAAAGCTACGGACAAGCTGGTGCGGACACCATGATTAATAAAAAAACATGCTAAGGGTAAAATGAGAATTTCACAGTTAAATTGCTTCTAAATATAGAAAGATGTTATTATTTTTGGAATGAACTAATAAGGACAACTGCCGCATACAATGGAACAGAGGGAGGATTACAACTTTTCTCACTTTACCTTACTGTCTGCGAATGCCTTTGAAGGTGCATCGCTTTACACATAAAAAGTGATAGACCCTCGTTTCACGCTGCTCCGTATCTTGCTTTAAAAGATAATGTGATCTCTTTTAGTAACACTAGACTTTTTACTGCTAAGGTCATAAATTAGTTGGCAGGTAAGGAAACAGGAGTTATGTTCAAAGATACAATTTGCAGAAATCAGAATACTCTTATTTCCTGCTATTCACTATTACCAAACTGAAGGGTTGACATTTGATTGCCAAGTTTTGACCCTTCCAATTGAGAATTTTTATTCGTCTCAGTTACCCATCCGATAGATTCTACTTTCTCTTTCTTCAATAGAAAGGAGGGAGGTCAATTTTATTCACTTTTCCTTCATTGGTTTGATTCTTTCAATAGATACCGGGATTCGGATTGGAAATCAAAAATCTTGTAATTCAAACTAAAGGGGCTTATGGACGAGCGGTTTTTTGTCTATTTTGCTTTACAACTTAGAATCAGATTTCTGAGCGGGATCCAATTTCTAGGGAATATGAGTTGAAGAATCCTTTTAGTTGCTTTAATAGGTGCAATTGTTGTAGCTCGTCAATAAAAAAATTCTATTAAAACTTGGAATTCAAATAAAATTTTGTTCTGTCTTGTCACATTTGAATTGTCGAGCTATCATTATAAAGTGCTTTTGGGGTATATGGTTCCCCCTTAGCTACAAGTCTTTACCTAATCAGGAACTATATTGGACATTGAATTCAACTTAACTGAGAACTTTTGCCTAGCCTGATAAGCAACTTATACTATGCATTGACAGGAGAGCATCAAAAAGGTCACAAAGTTTCAGTCTCCTCTCCTTACTCTACGCAACATATATTTGCAAGAGGTCAAGAGCCATGGAAAATGAACTTAAAGTAAATGACAACATGTAAGGGAAGTAGACTTGTTAACACAAGACATTTTTAATTTTGACTCATGATCATGAAGTGGTAAACACATTTCTAGGCTCAAAGCAAAAGAAATATTAACACATCTTTTGGTTGCTGTCTAGTAAATTCTGCATAATTGACCTAAGCATTCAATGACTAGCTTGTATTCCTTATTCATTTTCAAAGGATAATTAAGTCAAATGAAAAATAAATAGTTCATCCGACAAAACCAAAAGGGAAAATGTAGACAAAAGAGCTTTACGATGATTGTAACTCCATTAGATGAAAATAGAGGAATATATTAAAAGATCTGCCGCCCAATATTCTGTCTTTTTCTTTTGCATGTGATTTGTAATTGTTGTTTTTATGCTTTCCTGTTGAAGGACTATGTGTGTGTTTGTATGTCATGTTGCTGAGCAGGAGAGGGGGTGTGGAAAGGGGTGACACTTGTTCATTGCAAGCTTGGATTATACTATTTTAATGGTCCGGGCACTAGTAGTAATGATAGCACTGTGGTTTTAATAATTTTATAGTGGGATTTGAAATACTTGGAAATAAATCTAAATTTCCATCAGCATCTCACTAGCTTGTCTTGGTGAGGCCTGCTCTAGATTCTCGGAATTTATCTTCTAAGCAAGTTTCCATATGTTGCATTATAGGTACAACTCATCCGCATCCAATTGCGTCTGTCAGGAATTGGTTGGACAACACAAAAGGTTTTTCACTTGATGAATTTTGTTGTCTGTGGATGTAAGATTTCCTTTACTTTCTCAGAGTTCTGCTAGAAACTCTTCACATCAAGTTATTCTGATGCTCACAAGAACCAAATATTTGTTGGCAGTGAGAGCGATTTTATTTGGCGTTTACAGGACTGTGTTTTATCTGAGACCAAAAGTAAGTCTTTTCTTTCCCTTAGCCATTCTAATTTCCACTTTGCCGGTGAATAAATGCAGAGTAGGCTATTGACTCCTAAAACTTCTAGAATGTACTTTCCAGGGAATTACACTGCAAGAAGGAATTTAACTCATGCTGATGAAACAATCATATCCTTTAAGTAGCATTGTCTAATGTTGATGAAACAATCATATCCAGTTCTTTGAACCTGAACTGAGAACAATTTATCCTTATTTAGCATCAACTCATCACTAATCTGGGCGATATCAAAGAACAGTATCAGTAGCTGTGATCCTGTGTTTAGTGTATAACCTATGGACTTAACTTATCCTTGTTTAACAACAATGTACTGTCTGTTTGAACTTTCTTGTGAGCAATTCCCAGTCCCAGAGCACAAATAGTCAAATCATCCGTTCCTTATACTTCTCTTTTCGTCTGTCTCTCTCCTTATTCCATGACTTTGTAGTTGATATGAAACATTCTGACCTTAATACTTAAATATTCCCAACTCTTGCTGAATTTGATTGCACGCTACATATTAGAACAGTTTTTTTTTATAAATATTTTAAACCATACCATGCATAAGAACTGGGATCCAAATTTAATTTCATATTTTCTTTAAAGAAAAGACATTATGGCATTTGATTTGTCTATTTAGCTAACACCGATCAACATTTGAACAGGCACTTGAGATGATGCTTCTGGATCTCCCTGGTCTTTTATTCTTTTCGACATATACGCTGCTAGTTCTATTTTGGGCTGAAATATACCATCAGGTAATGCTATTTGATTCTCAATAGTCTTTAAGGAATCAGTCAGACAAGATACTGTCAAGGGAATCATGTTAAAATATTCCTTAATATATTCATTGTGGAAGAAGACTTGCCTATTATAATTATTTTCATCATGGATCAGGCCTTACTCTTTGTTTATTTCTTTTCTCAGGCAAGAAACCTTCCCATTGATAAACTTCGACCTGCATATTATGCAGTTAATGCAGTCGTGTATCTTATACAGGTAGTGCATCAGAGTTCTGTTCACTTTACAAAAAATATAGCCATGTATAAGCTATGGAAGCCTTTCTAAGTTTCCTTCTATTTATGGAATCGTGGTATTACTGCAGATATGCATCTGGATCTTCATCAGGCTTGGCCCGACTTCGACTGGTGTTGAAACTGCTAAACTCTTTTTCGCAGGTCGGCAACATATATGCAATTGTTACTAAGACATTGTTGTCTGCAATCTTAATTTAAAAAATCTAAGTGTGCACTTTCTGCAGTTATTTCGTTTTGTGCTGCTCTGGGATTTGTCATGTATGGTGGAAGGTAATTGGTGCCCCAGTATTGTACAAGTGCTCATATTCTCTTTCCTATATGACTATATCCATGTTTCAGTAAATTGATCTTTTTTCTTTTCCTTTTTTAATCTCTCGTTAGGTTATTCGCAATGCTTCGGCGCTTTCCTATTGAATCTAGAGGCCGTCAGAAGAAGCTTCATGAGGTTTGTACCTGTTGTAACTGCCTTCATCTTCACTTCGTCATTCTCTTTCCATGTACATGGCAACTAGATGCAAGACTACATTTTCATTTTGGTGCTTGTTTTTGCCTTTGAGAGAAACAAACCCATCTTCATTGAAGCTTTGGTGCCAAGTCCTACGTTGTCTTTCCGGCCATCGTAATAGTATCTTGACCAATTAAAAACTAGAAATCTAGTTCCTATCTCCATCCATCTTTGTTTTTGGTTCATAGTGTAGACAATAGGTGCTATCTTCTGACATGGAACTATCTAATTTTTGGTAGACAAAGTTATCATGAGAGGATATGGAAATACACTGATTTTGTTTTTCCCCGCAAAAGATAAAGGAAAAACGATTTATCGTGTACTTGGTATCAGCCAATCAATCAATTGAGCCTCAATCTCAAACTAGTTGGGGTTCAGCTCTTCAGGTGCATGATCCTTTGTGTATTATATCAATCCAAATGGTTTCACTGTACTTAAACGTAAAAGTTTTTGAGTATTTAATGTAGTTTGGTATAACTATAAGGGGAAAGATAATTATTCCTGTGTAATGAGAATCTGATCTACTTTGATCTTTAATGTCTATCGTTGTGCAGGTAGGCTTTGTGACTGGTATTTGCTGCACTTGTTTCTTGATCAGATGTGTAGTGGTAAGTTCCCACCAAATCCAGGATACACAGACTTGACCCTAGCATGATTAAGAAAATGCATATTTCCATGTTATTTATTTACAGGTTGCTATTTCTGCTTTTGACGGGAATGCTGATGTTGATGTCATTGACCATCCTGTTCTCATTCTCATATATTACATGGTAATTTAATTTATATTTAAGAGTTCAGTTTCTTGATTTTTTACACCATTAGGTTAAATTTACCTTCACCAACTCTCGGAAAGCCATGATAATCTGGTAAATAGAGTAATAATCTTCTATAACTGATTAATATTCAACTGACAGCGTAAAAGTTCTTTACATTGTTATGTCCGTACACAAAATCTAAACCCTATTATTAATACTCTATAGCTGGTTATAACCAAATTCACCCCTTTGTGGAACATTTGCATCTATTAGTGTATTTTTCATTTTCAAGTCCATTCATATTTTTTTTTTATCTTCTCATACTTTTTAAGCTCCCTTAAAGCTTTTCATAGGCGTAAAAGATGTTTCATAAAGATCCATTTTTTTCATTTTATTCAGGTGGTGGAGATATTGCCTTCTATATTAGTGCTCTTTATCCTGCGCAAATTGCCTCCAAGGCGCGTATCCGAGCAGTATCATCCTATTCAATAACGGGTAAAAAGGGCAAAGCTGATCTTAATGCTTCACAGTTTTTGTTGGGAGAAGCCTTCTTCACAGAACGAAGTCATTAAAAAAATTCATAATCTTTTTTCCTTTTCTTTTTAATTTTTTTTTTTTTTTTTTTTGTGTGGTTGCCGTTTGTTCAATTGATTTGTGGAAAAGAATTCTAGTTTGACTGCAACTCATAGTTGTTTAGAAGTCCTGAGATTATTAGCTATTCGAAGTGTCAAAGATAGAGAAGAATTTTGATACACCTAAGAGTAGCAGTTACAAGTTTAATGGGACTCGAACGTACTACCTATGGTAATATTCTTTGGTTATTTCAACTTATATCTTTGCTCTTGTAAAACCTCAAAGCTAATCTTTCTGCTGAAACATGTGGAGTAGTTGTTCACTATGGGTAATTCTTTTCTTGGGTATTTGCATGGGCATGGTTACTGCCACTGCAAGGGAACCTAAAAGTGAAAACGTTGGGTTATTTGGTCGAAGATGGCCACCTATTCCGTGGTGGAGACTGCCATGGCGTGTATACTACCCAAACTACCCGCCGTTGCCTCCGCCTCCACCCTCATTTGCTAATGTGATCCCGCCAACGGTGCACATGGCTCCACCTCCCCCTCCACCACTGCGCGTGCCTCCACCACCACCTCTGCCATCGCACACTGCTCGTCCGCCACCGCACATGGCTCCACCTTCCCCTCTGCCATCACATGCGGCTACATCAGTACCTCCGCAACCACCTCCTTCTCTTCCCCCAATTGATGATGTGGCTCCTATTCTGCCACTGCCACGGCCACCTCCAGCATTTCATTCACCGGTGGTTAATAAACCTCCTTCAACTCAGGGTGATGAACCAAGTGATTGTTCGATGGTCTTGATAAGTGTGGATGGGTGTGTATCAGATTTGATCACTTCCTTTTTCAAGGATCAAGTTTCATTATCCATTGCTTGCTGCAGAGTCATTTCAAGAATTTCAGATGATTGCTTTGACGCAGGGTTCACACACTTCAGGGTGCCCGTTTTACTAACAAAAGTGAGGGACTATTGCAGTCATCACCCGACGCCACCTCCACTATTGCCTCCACCTTCGCCGTCAGTTGCTAATGCGGTTCCACCACCACCTCCATCACAATACGTGGGTCCACCTCCGCCATGGCACATGGCTCCATCACCACCTCCACAGCTGCCTTCGTCTCCGCCCCCAGTCGATAACGTGGCTCCTATACCACTACCACCGCCCCTAGCGTTTCACTCACCGGTGGTTAGTCCACCTCTACCATCGCACACGGCTACGCCACCTATGCCACCGCACGCGGCTCCATCATTATCACCTCAACCGCCTCCATCTCCGCCACCAGTTCATGGTAACATGGCTCCAATAGTGTCACCACCACCTTCATCGGCTCCTCGGGGTGACGAAAAAAACAATTGCTCGACGGTTCTGATCAGTGTGGATGGGTGTGTATCAGATTTGATCACTTCCTTTTTCAAGGATCAAGTTTCTTTATCCGCAGATTGCTGCAGAGTTGTTTCAAGAATTTCAGATGATTGCTTTGATAGAGCGTTCACGCACTTCAGGGTACCAGTTTTCCTAGCAAAAGTGAGGGACTATTGCAGCCACCAAAGGTGAAGCATAAGCAAATCTTAACAATACATTTTTCATGAAAGCCTTTGTTTCCTAGGCGAGTCCGTGCAGATTCATTCCTAATAGAAAAGAAAAAACTTGCCAAAATTTTATGTAGTTTGCTTAATGACAATTAAGAGTGGTTGAGTTAAATACTTTCTTCTACCTTTTACTTAAAGTTCTTTATGTAGTTGATTCATCTCGATATTACATATCAATAATAGTGACTGCAAGGCAAAAGCAAATTTTGCAAAAGATTGGTCTTGTGTCTTCAATTAGCAAAACGAAGAAGATCGAGAAATAGTAGAGTATTTATTTACCATCACTATTTGGAGCTTGGTAAATATCAGAGAGTAAATACATCTGTATCATATGTTTGAAGTTTTTCCTATACTTCAAGTTCAGAAATCCAAAGGCAGCCTACAATTACAGAGAGCCTTGTCTTTTGGCTGCTATATCTGTAGCTATATATATATAATCGTTGAAAATAAAAGCGTGAGGTGGCACATCTCTTTGGCCAAAAAACTCACTTATCTTTTTTCTCATTTTTTTGAGTTTTCACTCTCATTTTTGCATTTATCTTATTTTTAGTAGACCGAAAATCTATAAGACAACATATAACCTTTTCCTCTATTAATTATGTTCATTACTCCCAAATATTCCACTTATTTTGTTTTCCTTCATTTACCCACTTTTCATGTTCTTAAAAGACACGTTCAAATTAGAGAACACAACAACAACAATAAACTACTACCCCTAGCTGTTTCCAATCGACCCTCAGCACAGAGAAATAGAAACAAGAAAAGGAAAGGAAAGAAAAGAAAAGACAAATCATAAAATAAATGACATGCAATGATATTAGCCAGAAACTATCGTCCGGGGCTCAATAAAATCCGCACGCCATCTATGGTAAACCCTATCCAACCCTGCCTCACCCCGGGAGTGAAGTAAGGAAAGTTCTAGTACCCCTATCCTACCCCCTAAGTTCATTACAATTACACTTGATAGATTTAATACTCATTCCATTAATTACAATTACTCACTAAACGTTACTCTTCCCATTTCTATTACCCAATGTCAGTTACTAATTAAATTGGTTATTACAAATATTATGTTATAAACACTAGCACACATCCTCTTCTTCACAAATTTCTTCTTTTCTTCGTTAATAATTCCTCTCTTTTTCCATTCGAAACTTTAAGTACATAAAATTTCTTTCTTCTTTCATACAATTATATTATTTTATACAATTTTTGTGTGCATAATTTTCATTGGTTATGGATTAGGGAAGAGTTGAACATATGGCATTATTTGTGGGCAATATTTGAGAATTCAGTTCAAGCTTGATGATGAGTCCGCTATCATTAACGATGTTATGTGCATATTTTGCTTTTCTTTTAGTATATCGTAGGCGTGTAGTGTACTATATATATTCAAATGCAATAATCTTACATTTTGATTGGCATAAAAATACCCTATATATTTTAGATTTTAGGAATAATGGTATGCAATTCACATTAAATTTTGGTTATTTTTTTCCATTCTTTCAAACAACTAAAAAAGAATTGAGGATGTATGATTATATAGTTGTTCAAGACAACTGATAACATGAGAAAATGTGATTATTTTCCTCGTGTCAAACAAATGAAATGATTTTTATGTGTATGCAAACAGTAGGAAAACAAAAGAGGAACCTTAAGGAGGGTCTCAACTTCTTTGCACGTGTTAAGGAATTTCGATAGAGCTTTAAAGAGATTGTCTCAACAATTTCTTCATACTATTGATGGCTAAGGGTTTTCCTTTTACCGATTTGAAAGAAAGAGTGTATATGGCCACTCGCGATTATGTATCTCTTAAGCTAAATTTGATATATAAGATTTTCCTATTTAAGTACCGTAAACGAAGGGCAATTGAAGTGTTCAGACGTTGAGCAACATTGCAAAATAAATGCTCAATTATTTTACAGTAGTGAAGATAGTAACATATCTGTCAAAATTGATCAAGCTGTTCATGATGATAAAATTTTATATTTGTGATATAATCAATTTGTATGATTAGTTTATACACCTATATGCATATAGGTAAAAGATACGTATTTATTTTCTCAACTAAATAAAAAATATCATTTCAAAAGTTATCTTACTAAATCGCGCGAGGCGCTGTGAAATTCACCAGTTCTTTAATAGAAGAGAACCTAATGAATTGGATAACGAGTTGAGAAGCAAAAGAAAAAAAGACACGAAATAATGATAACAAAAAAGTTCTAAAAATGATCTTGCTACATACTATAATGCAATATAATCTTTATGGCCATTTTTTAACACATGTTTATATTAGAGGGTCGATGAAAATTCATTGTGAATTTACAGGAAGGTAGGATAGGAAAAGACTAGAGGTAGAATAATTGAAGGGTAAATTTTTTTCAACACCGAGTATTTACACTAAATTGTGGGTGTTTTTGGTATAATGAAAAATATTTTACTGAAAAACAAGTAGTAATCTTATTCATTTTCCGGTGTTTGGTACGCAAATTTAGGAAAATAACTTCTCAAGAGTATTCGTAAATAATTTAGATACAATAAACATGAAGCCATAAACTTTCAAACCAACAACTTTTGGAACCCACAAATTTCATAAATTTTCGAACCGCTAAACTTTCGAAACCGCAAAATTTCGAACCCGTAAACTTCCAAACACATAAACCTCCAAACTAACAATTTTGGAACTTGTAAAATTTCGAACCTGTAAACTGAAAAATAAAAAAAACTAAAACTGAAAATATATATAAAAAATATATTTGTGCAGGGTGTGCGGTGGGGGTGGGGTGGGGGTGGGGGTGGGGATGTAGAAAAATGAAAAAACTGAAATTAGAAAAAAATATTTTTGGAGAGAGTGGGTGGGGTTAGGTGGGTGGTGATACAAGTTAAGAAGAATCAAGCAATTAAGAAGAAGAGATCGAGCAGTAACGGTGAATCTGAGTTGACGGCTGACGTGGCAATAGTTAGTTATGTTAGTTACAGTTGATTATAGTTAGTTACAAATTGATAATCAATAACTGCTTCTAGAATCTTAAGCTGAGCATATATAGTTGAAATACATGTAATTGAGGTTCACTTTTGGAAGATAATACAATTCTATGATTTCTAATTTCTTCTTCTTTAAGCTATCTTCTCGCTTCTGCCTGACATAACCATCCCCTTCTTTGAGCTTCAAGATCCTAGATTGACTATTTTCGCTGGATTTTGTTACATTGCATCAATTTGTATCAAAGCTTCCTGTCCTTGGCATCTTCAATCATGACTCGCATAAAAAATACAAAGAAACCTATTGAAGAAATGGAGGACAAAATGACAGCTATTCAAGATCAATTGCAAAAGTTGATGGATGGAATGATGATTATAAATGAGCATAATGTACAAACTGATAAGGAATTACTGGAATTGAAGGAAACCATGGGAGCTATGAATAAAAAAGGGAAGGAAAATGAATCAATTAGGGTAGAATCTGCTACTGGTCGAGTTGGTTCAACGGAGATTCAACAAGAAGGAAGAATCAGAGAAGTTCATCAAGGTTCAACTTATAATGGCAATTTTTTTACTCGATATTCTAAGCTAGAATTTCCTGGATTTTCTGGTCATGATTTGAAGACTTGGTTGTACAAAGTCGACCAATTCTTTTCTATGGATGAAGTAACTTTTGATCATAGGGTTAAGGTGGCTTTTATTCATTTTGATGGAGAAGCTATTGCTTGGCATATGTCATATGTGAAATCTAGGGATTCAGCTTTAGAACTTACCAAGACTGAATATGTGCTAGCCTTGAATGAAAGGTTTGGGGAAGGGTTTTAAGATCATATGGAAGCCTTAAAGAATTTGCAGCACACTGGTAATGCTAAAGACTATCAAGCTGAATTTGATAGATTGTTGACTGGGCTAATGTGTCTAATGAAAATGCAATTAGTTGCTTCTTAGTTGGCCTTAAGCCAAAATTGAACAAAGTTGTGAGAATCCAGTCACTTAGAACACTACTACAAGCCTATAGAATTGCAAGGTTGAAGGAAGAAGTATTTGAGGCTCAAGCCCAGTCCTGGGGGTCTCAAGCCTAACATGAGAACCAACACTGCCCTACTACCTACCCCTAATCATAATAAAACTCAGTATAACCAAAAGAATCCATTACCAAACTCCACTAACAAGAAGCCTTTTGAACCTACTCTTAATAAGAACACTAGGATTCCTGGCAGGAGATTGAGTGCAACTGAAATGGCTAAGAAGAGATCAAAAGGATTGTATTTTTTCTGTGATAATAAGTATGTACCAGGCCACAATTGCATAGGTAACAAACAGTTGCACTTGGTAGAGGTGACAGAAGATGAAGGAGTAGAAGTAGAGGAACAAGAAGATCTGACACAAGAACTATTGTCAGACTCAAATGAGTTCATGGACAAATCATTACGAGCATTTACAGGTGTAGCAGGTTATCAGCCTATTAGAGTTACATGCTACCATGAAAAGAGGCCATTACAAGTGTTGATAGACACTGGGAGTACTCACAATTTTATTGATGAGGAAGTAGCTTCAAGGCTAGGCTACAAAGTTTGTTCTATTCAAAAACAATCTGTCAGTGTAGCTGATGGCAGAAGAGTACAGACTGCTTCAGTTTGTAAGGACCTGCAATGGTTATTACAAGGTAAAACATTCTCATCCGACTTCTTACTCTTACCATTAGGAAATATGGATATTGTGCTAGGTTTTAAGTTTCAATGATGACAATATCATCTTATTTTAGTTTGCACGATTGCGGAATTCGAAACTAGAAAAAAGGAAAGAATGAGATGCTGTCCAAAGATATGATTGCTACATTAATGGACAAGAAAAAGGGATTTCATTGCAACACATTTATTCTACCTCAATCAAAGGGGTTCATATTGCCAATCAAGGAAGCCTTCGCCAGCAAATATTTTGTATCCATAAATAAGCTCCATCAAGTCTTGAATGACTCCTCAATACAAGCTTGTGACAAGAAAAGTCACGATCGAATCTGGTCTCTTCCAGGAGTAGGATTCGAAGAGGCACCCCTTGGTTCAAATCCCTTTTAATGATCTCGTGCCTCTAATTTCGGTGAAGACTCAACGACTCTTTTATCTCCTATAAGAAGGCTTCTAAGATCAAGTGGAAGGCTCGAGCAACAACACATATTATTTTCTAAGTCTCTCTACTTCTTAACCTAAATACTGTAATCCTTAGTTATCAGTGTCTCAAAAGATAGGAAGAATTAGAACACAAAAGAGAGTTGTGTCAAATATTCAGAATTCATTGTTGCCATTTCTCGTTGGTGGTGAACGAGTTAAAACCATATGTATTGTAATACTTTCAAGATCTTAAGGAAACCCTTGTGACCCAAGGAAAACTAGATGTAAGTACCACAATGGTATCGAACCGGTATAAAATTGTTGTGTGTTATTTACCTTTCAATTACTGCTATCTTTCATTCTGTACTGTGTTTAGTCAACTAAAATCGTTGTTAGTCAACTAAGTTTTAATAGACCACAATTCACCCCCTCCTCTTGTACTTTCAATCGGTATCAGAGCAAGGCTCACAATCTTTGCTTAATAGCTGGTGAGAAAAAGATCATGGGATTTAACACTGTTGTTGGTGCTCTATTTCAAGAAGGAACTTCTCAGATTCGACCTCCTTACTTCAACGGTCAACACTTTTCTCACTGGAAAGTGCGCATGGAAACTTACACAATGTCATATGACATCAAAGTATGACGTGTGATAAAAAAGGGAAATCTTCCAATTCCTCCTAAAAAGGATGCAACTGGTCAAATCATTGTATCAACTGATCCTCTTTGATGATTACATTGATGAGCAAGCTGTTGTCATAACTGTAAATGCCAAAGAAATGTGGGACAAATTGGAGGTCACTTACGAAGGAACCAATAAAGTGAAAGAAATTAGGATAAATCTGCTGGTTCAGGACTATAAGTTATTTCAAATGAAGGATGGAGAATCAGTGGAAGAGATGCTCTCCAGGTTTAGCAAATTTTTTAGAGATCTCAAGTCTTTTGGTAGACCTATCAAAAGTGGTGAACAAGTTAGAAAGATTCTTAGGATTTTACCTACCATTTGGCAGCCAAAAGTTATTGCCTTGGAATGTCAAGATCTGGACAAAATTTCTTATGATGAACTCAGAGGTGATCTAATTGCTTTTGAGAAAACTCACTTGGATAGACAAATTCAAGAGAAGAAGAAAACTGTTGCTTTTAAGGCAACTGTGGCTGAACAAAAAATGAAGGGGAAGAAAAAAGAGGAGAACAAGATGAAAACATTGCCATGCTCTCTCAATTTGTAACAAGAATGATGAGGAAAAACAAGAATAGTAGAAGAGGGAAGCCTAACTTCAGGAAAGGAATGATAAGCAATGAAGCTGATAAAAATGATGGAAGGTGCTACAAATGTGGAAAGTTTGGTCACATTCAAGCTGACTGTCCTTAATTGAAGAAGAAGCTCAGCAGAATCATGTAAAAGAAGAAATCCTTCGGAGTATGGAGTGATGGGGAAGAGTCTGATCATGAGGAAATTTCTAACATATGTTTCATGACTATGAATGAAAATGAAGATTCAGGAGAACTTGGACTAATGGCATATAACAATGATGAGGAAGACGACTCAAGAGAACTTGGTCTAGAGGCGGTTGAAGGAAATAGTGAGGTACGTACTCCCTTATGCCCTAATTGTTATGAACTCCAAGAATTTGTTGATATTGCTCTTGCAAATATAGAAAGAGCCATGAATGAACTTAGAAGAATCAAAAGAGAAAAGAAAGACTAAGCCTTGAAACTAGAAGTATGTGAGATTGAACGTGATATGCTACATGATGAAGTAAATGAACTTCAACTTCAATTGAATGGATTGCAAAATTCCACAAGTCACAGCTCAGTCAAATCAAATCAGACAGTTCATCACAAATAGAAAATTCCTGCCTGTTCCTTTTGTGGTAAAAATGGCCATAATACTAACCAATGCAGGAACATAATTAGAGAAGAAATAGATTCTGGTAACTCTAACAGTCCATCATGTTTTTATTGTGGTAAAAGAGGTCATACCTCAAATCGTTGCAGGTTCAAAGATAACCGGAGATGGGTTTGGAGACCAAAATCTTCAAATCAAACTAACATTCAACATTCTAACCATTTAGGACCCAAGCATGCTTGGGTACCTAAAAATAAGTAATCTTTTTTTGCAGGAACAACTCAAGAAGAATCGAAAAAGAAAATGGTATCTCGACAGCGCGTGTTCCATACATATGACTGGTGACAAACATTTGTTCAAATCAGCCACCAAACTAGATGGAGGACAGTTACTTTTGGAGAAAAATTCAAAGTAAATGTAATTGGTGTTGGAAAAGTTCCTCTAAGCTCAACATGTGATGTAGATGAAGTCTACCTAGTTGATGAACTTAGATATAATCTTCTCAGCATTAGTAAACTATGTGACAACGATTACGAGGTTCGTTTTAAGAAACATGGATGTTTTATCGAAGATGAATCAGGTAAAATCATTCTTTCGGTTTATAAAGATAGAAATGTCTACACTATCAGCAATTTAGAAAGTCTTGGGGATCAAATTTGTCTTACTTCTGTGATTGATGACCCCTGGGTTTGTCATAGAAAACTCAGTCATGCCAGCATGCATATTATTCAAAAACTGTCTAAACATGATCTTGTTATTGGACTTCCAAAACTATATTTTTCAAAGGATCATATTTGTGATGCAGGCCAACTAGGTAAACAAACTCGCTCTTCTTTCAAAATTAAAAATATTGTTTCCACCTCCAAGACTCTTCAATTGTTGCATATGGATTTATTTGGTCCTACTAGAACTTCTAGCATATGCGGTAGAAAATATGCATTTGTTATTGTAGATGATTTCTCTAGATTTACCTGGGTTATGTTTCTTAGTCACAAAGATGATGCTCTAAAGAATTTTGAAGTTTACTGTAAGAAGGTTAAACGAGAAAAGGGATACTACATCTCTACTATCAGGAGTGACCATGGAGGAGAATTTGAAAGCAGAGCTTTTGAAAATTTCTGGATTCTCTCACAACTTCTCTTCACCAAGATCACCGTAGCAAAATGGAGTAGTAAAGCATAAAAACAGAACCTTATAGGATATGGCAAGAACCATGATTGTGGAAAACTCTCTACCTCATCATTTCTGGGCAGAAACTGTAAGTACAACATGCCACATCATCAACAGGTGTCTGATTCGACCAATCCTCAAAAAGACTCCTTATGAGATGCGGAATGGTAAGAAATCAAATATCAACTATTTTCACCCTTTTGGATGCAAATGTTTTATCCACAACAATGAGAAGGACAATTTGGGTAAGTTTGATCCTAAGAGTGATGAAGGTATATTTCTTGGTTACTCTCCTTCAAGTAGAGCATACATAGTCTATAATAAAAGAACTTTGTGCATTGAAGAATCTATTCATGTTGTTTTTGTTGATACTAACCCTCGCCTAAGGAATGAACAAATTCATGAAGATGAGGAAATTTCTTGTTCCCCTAAATATGTTATTGTAGGAAAGGACCATCAAAGTGAGTCAGCTGTTCAACAGACTCAACCAACTGAAATAACCACAGAAGATCTCGAACTACCTCAAGCAGATCAGTCGACTACTAAAGAAAGAGAACCTCAAGTAAATACTCCAAATGAATGGCATAGTGAACCGGGATATCCTCACAAATTTATTATAGGATATCCACAAGTAGGAATAACTACAAGAAGGTCTCAAAAGAACAAATCTCATGTAACTCTTATTTCTCAACTTGAGCCAAAGAAAGTGGATGAAGCTCTCAAAGATACTCACTGGATAAGTGCTATGAAAGAGGAACTAGATCAATTTGAAAGAAATAAAGTATGGGAATTGGTCCCAATACCTCCAAACTCTTCTATCGTTGGAAATAAGTGGGTTTTCAAAAACAAATTGAATGAATCAGGTCAAGTGATTCGAAATAAAGCAAGACTGGTCGCTCAAGGATACTCTCCACAGGAAGGAATCTACTACGATGGAAACTTTGCTCCTGTGGCAGACTTGAATCCATTCGAATATTACTTGCTTTCGCTTCTCACAAAGGATTCAAGCTATTTAATGGATGTTAAAAGTGCGTTCCTTAATGGTTACATTTCTGAAGAAGTATATGTGAAGCAACCACCCGGATTTGCAAACATCTCCTTTCCTAATCATGTATACAAGTTGACTAAAGCCTTGTACGGTCTCAAACAAGGCCCTCGTGCATGGTATGAAATGTTAAGTTCTTTCCTTCTAAATCAAAGGTTCAAAAGAGGTAGTATCGATAAAACTCTTTTTATTAAGCACTCCAATTCAGGTAATCTTATTACTCAAATTTATGTAGATGATTTTATTTTTGGTAGCCCTAACTCTGTTCTTTGTGAAGAATTTTCTCTTTCCATGAAAGGAGAATTTGAGATGAGCATGATGGGAGAACTGACTTTCTTTCTTGGACTTCAAATCAAGTAGTCTCCTAAAGGGATTTTCATTAGCCAAACCAAGTGCACTAAGGAGCTTATCAAAAAGTTTGGCATGGAAAATGCTAAGGCAATTGGAACTCCAATGAGTCCTACTACAATGCTCGATGAAGACATCAATGGAAAAAAGGTTGATGAAACCATGTATAGAGGAATGATTGGATCTCTGTTATATCTAACTGCTAGTTGACCGAATATTATTTTTAGTGTGAGCAAATGTGCAAGATTTCAGTCGGCTCCTAAGGAATCCCATCTTTCTGCTGTTAAATGGATTATTAGATATTTAATTGATACCTCTGAGCTAGGATTATGGTATGATCGTTCTAACAATTTTTCTCTAAGAGGCTTTTCAGATGCAGGCTTTGCAGGTGACAAGATTGATAGAAAGAGCACCAATGGGACATGTCAACTGCTAGGAAATGCCTTAGTATCTTGGAATAGCAAGAAAAAAAATTGTGTTGCACTATCCACAACTGAGGCAGAATACCTAACTGTTGGAAGTTGTTGCACACAAGTTCTATGGATCATGCATCAACTTCTCGGTTATGATTTATCTCTTACATCTGCTCCTTTATTCTGTGATAATACTATTGCTATCTGTTTATCAAAACATTATGTGCATCATTCTAGAGCAAAGCATATAGAAATTAAACATCATTTTATCTGTGATCATGTTGCAAAAGGTGACATTGTTTTAGAATTTATTAGTACTGATTCTCAACTTGCTGATATTTTTACAAAACCACTTTTGGAAGAAAGAATTTGTCGACTCCGGAAAAAGATTGGCATTCTGCCAAATTTGTAAATCAAATATTTTACTGTGTTTTTAAATATTTTACCATGTTCTAGAATATTTTATTTCCTTAATTATGTTTGCCTAATTAATTTTTGCGTAAGTGTAATTATTGCATCTTCTTAGTACCGCCGATCAATCACTTCAGAATCATCACTTCCGTCTGAACTTGCCTTTTTCTTTAACCAAGGCTCCCTTCGTTCCTCCCAAAAGCACCAATAAAACCCTTCCTTCTCCAGTACTCTCCTCATTCTCTTCAAAGCACTCCTTCACACCATGGTTGTCACGACCCCAAAACTACCCGGTCGTTATGACGCCTATCATAGAATTAGGCCAGTCAACACAATTTCAGAATAACTCAATATTTCATAATAGGGTTTTTTTTAAAAACATAATTTATTAAAGCTTCATAACATAAGTTTTAAACAACAAGTGCAGAAAGAAAACCAAAAGGCCCGACATCGGGGTGTCACAAGTCACGAGCGTCTACTTAGGATAATCCAAAACAACTAAGACTATTACAGTCTGGAAAATAGTAAGATAGTCTAAGGAAGATAAGAGGGAGAGAAGCAAGGCTGCGATCGCCATGCATCTACCTTGCCAACTCCGAATATCCGCGACGGATGGAAGGATCAATGCTCGCTATCACGTCCAGAAGTCCCTGGATCTGCAAACATGGTGTAAGGAGTAATATGAGTACACCAACTCAGTAAGTAATAAAAGTAAATATGGACCGAGCAGTAAGAAACACATAAATCCATGTCATGAAATCACAATAAGTACATCTTGCTTTCAAACAATGTATAAGTTAAGTCATCTTGCTTAAAACCAAATTTTCAGTAAGAAATCATTTGAAGATATCTTTCCAACAATTTCAAAAGAGTTTCAATGAAGTTTAGAGTAAAAGTGATTAAAATCATAAATAGCCCCTCGGGCAAAACATGTATCATAAACTACCCCTCATGCATAACATCACTCAGAATCAGCCCCTGGGGAAACCTCACAATCACTCGTAATCAGCCCAGCGGGCACTACATGAATCAAGAACAGCCTCTCGGGCAACATCACAACACTCACTCAGGGTACCCCGCGCTCACTAGGGGTGTACAGACTCCGGAGGGGCTCCTACAGCCCAAGCGCTATAACAAGCCATATCATGGCGTAATTAATCAGGCCCTCAGCCTTTCATATATCATAAATCAGTACAACATGTTGCGGTGGACAACCCGATCCCATGATATCCTCACAACACAGGACCTCGGCCTCACTCAGTGAGAAACCTCTCAAGCCACTCGGTCTATCAATAAAACATGGTGCTCAGCCCAAAATATCATTTTATGCATCAAAACGGAGTAAATAAGACTGAGTTATGAAATCAGTAAGACATAGCATGGTTGAGTAATTATCTAAAATCAAAACAGTGAGGAAATAGTAGTGAAAGCCCCTAAGGGTCCAAACAACTTGGCACGAGGCCCAAATACGGCATTCAACCCAAAACATAGTAATACTGTCTAAAACAAAAAATATAGTTTTCGGTCAGATACGCAACTTAATAGTTGCTACGAGATGGACCAAGTCACAATCCCCAACGGTGCATGCCACACGCTCGTCATCCAGCATGTGTGTCACTTCAAAATAGTGGAACAATGTGATATCCGGGGTTTCATACCCTCAGGACAAGATTTACAATCATTACTTCCAGAATAACACAAGGAATAAATAGATATGTGTAGGTCGCAAGCTAAAGTTGGGTAAAGCGATAAAGTTTTAAGAAGATATAAGTAAGGATAAGAAAAGGGCAAGTGAGAAGGCGACTAAAATGGATAAGTCCTCAAGATTAAGCCCATGAAAACAAGAAAGCTACTGGTTTCTCTGTGTTATGAAAAGTTCAGTATAACCTGAATGAACTCAAAGGAGTCTGAGACTAATAGCGTTTAGAAGAGATGGAATGCTGCCCTGGTAGTAGAATAAGGGTGTAATTGTTATAGATAAAGGATGACGTTTGGGCCTTCGACTGAGTAATGATTTGAAGAGGATTTTATGAATTTTACGGAATAAAATACCCACGTAAGGTGAACCGTATTGGGTTGCTATAAATACGATTACTGAAGTACAGTATCACCCCTAAAGTGGATAAGGAAAGTCACTTCAAATGTTCCACGATGCAACGTAAGCCCTAGTGATAATATATTACGTAAGAAGTTTCAAGTCATCAATGAAAGGATGTAGATCAACATTGGGGTGAATCAATAATGGATGGGTAAAAGTTGTAAGGTACGACACGAGATTAGGCCATCAGTCCTAAGATGAACAGTAATGAAGAAGAATTAATGGACTCAGATTCATACATAAAGGATAAGCAACGAGAGTAACTTGGAGTTTGGTAGCAGACCTCAACAAGGATAAATCGAAGTAAGATTTATGGTATAGTATGGCCTATCTAGATGCAGTAAAGTCATACAGATAGATATTGGGTCTATGAAATAAGATATAGCAATATTCGTAAGTTCAACAAAAGTACCAAATGAAGAACTTCAGTATACCTATAGATGGCCATAGGGACATCTTGTCAAGCTCTGTATATAAAGTAAGGCCTAGAGATTGGCTAAAAACTGGAGGAAAAAGGAAGGAAGAGTCGCATAGGCGCACTTACAAGGTTATAGTCGTACACGCTGCATGATAGAAGGTGACAACAATTACGAGATTGAAAAGATTCCGACTATAAGTTGTTGTGCGAGAAAGAGGCCTAAAGGGGGGAATGCCCTGGCCTTTGGGATTCATTCACAAGCAGTTGCCTAAATGACAAGGAGTACTAAAGTATTCGCAAGAGCTGTGGATTATGAGAATGACAAGTGCATCAGCCAACATTTGAGGTCGAATGTTCCAAAGGGGGGGAATGATGTTACACCCCACATTTTCATATATGAAAGCACGCCATAAATAATTGATGAGAGCTCGAAAATGAGATGTTACATCCCGTATTTTTTTGTACGCTAATGTTTCGTCGTAAGTTAATCGACGTAAGCTCGAGAATGAGATTATTTTGGGATTATAAGTATTATGCTATTCTAAACAAGCGATGAGAATATTCATAAAGGAGAGAGGGTAAGCAAATCAAAGAAAATAAAATTCCTCGAAGTTTGACAATTTGAGATAAAATACGTTCCGAGCTATAACACTCGGTATTTATGGATTAGTGCCATACAAAATACCATATGGTCATGATAGTATGATGTATAAAGGGTATAAAAAAGGACTAGTATTTTAAGTAATTTCAGATAATTCTTAATTATGTGGGTAATTGATTAATTATTGAACTAGTGGAGAAATTAATGAATTGATTAAGAAAAAAGGGTGGATAATTGGATAAGTAAGGGGCACTCACGTGGCAGCACCCCTTAAACCCCAAGAATGACTCTTTAAGCCATTATATTATGTGTCAAATTATACAAATGAGTCACTAGACAAAGTGACAACTCATTTACACGTAAAGATTTCTTGGCTTCTTTATTGGAAAAATATAGGACTTTTCAAAGTTAAGATAACATTCCTATACCATTAAAAGAGAAAATGGCAATAATCCAACGTGAATTCTCTCTGAAATTTTACAAGATTCAATGTGGAAGTCTAGTTCAAAGAATGTCCGGTATAATTTTTCTCAAAAATATTATACGGATTTTTCCTACTCCGATCTTGCCGTCACGAGTTTGTCGTAATTGTCGTATGTTAGAAATATTTTCCAGAGAACCGAATCAGGTATGTTAAGGCTATCCCTTTTTTATTTTATGATCCAAATTATACAAAAGAAACAAGCAAAAACACAATTTTCATAAATGACTCTATTCATAGAAGTATTAGAGATGCCTATGTTCTTGAATTCCCATATGTCTTATTGTTCTATCGTCTGTTCATGGGTCTCAGAAAATACGTATGTTGATAAAGTTTTTTTCGTGATATTAATCAGAGATATAATGGTCTTGCGACGTTCCGAGAGATTTTATTGACATACTTCTCATGCATTGCATTCATTTATACATGTACATTGACTCATGACCAGACGATGCTGTATACGCGTATATATGTATATTATATGTATATTAGATTTGGGAAAGGTTATGGCGTTATATATACGCACCACCACGTGATCAACTGGTATACATTGATGATTTGCCCACAGTGGCCGAGATGATATGATGGGATGCCCTCAGAGGCTTGATGATGTTATGAACGCATATACCCATGCATGGTATGACATTTATACGCATATGCACGACATTATAATATTAAATGATTCACAGAGTTATTCAGATATACATGTTGAGTCTTTTACTTCATGTTTCTCTTATGTCTACTAGTTACTGATTTTTATTCCTTACATACTCGGTATATTATTTGTACCGACGTCCCTTTTTTCTGGGGACACTGCATTTTATGCCCGCAGGTCCTGATAGACAGGTTTAGAGTCCTCCAAGTAGTCTATCAGCTTAGCGGAAGGTGTTGGTGCACTCCATTTGCTCCGGAGTTACTTCTTTGGCCAGTATGATTAGTATATGTATTGATTGGTATGGCGGGACCCTGTCCCGACCTTTATGATATTATGTATTTTTAGAGGCTTATAGACATGTGTCATGTATACGGATACTTGTATGGCCTTGTCGGCCTATGTTTCGAGTATATAAAGAATAATGCCGGCCTTATAGGCTCGTACTTCATTTGTATAAGTTTGTATTCCCTCATGCTTTACTCCGCTTCATTTACCTATGATAGAATAATATGAAAGATACGTTACATTGGTACTCTATTGAGTAAGGTACCGGGTGCCTGTCGCGGCCCATCGGTTTGGGTCGTGACACTTAATCGGTTAGAAATCTCCATAGAATCGAGTTTTAGGTTCAAGTAGCTTACCTCCATGAAAACCCCCTTGAATCCCACTTCAAATTGCTCCCAAAATCTCCAAACACGTATGAAAAATGATGAAGAATGTCTAATATTCGTGGAGACTGGAATTTATATGTTCTGCACAGGGGTTCCGCATATGCAGTCCAAATACTGCATCTGCGACCAAATGTCCGCATCTCCAGACTTCACTTAAGGCCCCCAGTCCGCACCTACGATTGACCCACCGCACCTGCGATCTCGCAGGTGCGGCCACTCATTCGCTTCTGCAGGAAGTCCCCGCACCTGCGGCTCCCCGTCTGCAGGTGCGACCACACCAAAAAAATTGCACCAGCGGCCATTTTGCTGCATTTTCCAAGTCCAAACCTTCCGATGACCATCCAAAATCACCCTGAGCCCCTCGGGGACTCAACCAAATATACCAACACGTCATATATCATTACACGAACTTAGTCGAACCTCCGGAACACTCAAAACAACATCACAACACCAAATTAATCTGAAATTCAAGCCTAAGGATTTCTAAACTTTTGAAATTCGCCAACGATGCCGAAACCAACCAGACCACGTCCGAATTACCTAAAATTTTGTACACACATAAAAAACGACCCTACAAACCTATTCTAACTTCCATAATTCCATTCTGACCCTGATATCTAATTTTTCACTGCCAACCGGAAATTGCCTAAAATTCAATTTCGCCAATTCAAGCCTAATTATATCACGGACCTCCGAATAACATTCCGAACACACTCTTAATTCCCAAATAACCCAACGAAGCTATCCGAACCATAAAAACTAAATTACGAGATCATTTACTAATTAGTCAACTTCCGATTTACCTTTTTAACTAATTAATCAACTTAAGAGATTAAGTGTTTTATTTCTCTCCACAATCAGTCTGAACCCGAGCCAACGAACCCAACACAACATAAAAGAGCCGAACCATACAAAAATGAAGTAGAAATGAGGGAAACGAGGCTAAAACTCTCGGAACGACCGCTCGGGTCGTTACAATGGCCAAAAGAAATCCCTCCTCTTCCGCTGCAACCAAACGCAGTCAAAGACTTCAAAAACCCCTCAACACTGAAGAAACTATGGATATGGAGTCGTCCATTGACTCATATTTTGTTAGAAAAAAACAATGAAAGCAGTGAATCATCTGAAAATCCTTCCATTATCCAGAAAAGGCCGGCAAGAGATCAATGGAGCAAACCCCCAAAAGGCTACATGCAAGAAAGGTAAAGTGGAACATATGGAATTTGGTCATGAGGACAAGTTAATCTTCTATGGTCCCAGTGAAAATGCAAGGTTTGAGTCCTACAAGTCAAAATCCATGGCTTATGGACGCTCTGTAAGTCTCTCTCATGAAAAGTCTTCATTGTGATGTGACTGCTATTTTCGATTTTTAGCACCTTTCCTCTCTGTTTGATACCATTGGAAACTCTATTTATGAAGAACCGGTAAGGATGTTTTATGCAAATCTTTTTGTGGATGATAAAGATGACATGGAATCTATGGTTTTAGGCACTAGAATTGTTTTGGACTCTTATCAATTTGAAAATATTTTCTCTGCTAAGTTTAGTGGGTTTGATGTGTTTGTACAAAATTCGTGGCCAAAAGACTTTGAAGTTTCATTTGATGAAGCAAAAACCTTTCAGCATGATAATCCTCTTGACATTGGTACCGAGAATCTTAAATTTGAACATAGTGTCTTGGTCCACATGATTGCTACTACTCTCCTCCCCAGAACTGGGTCCCTTAACTCTTTGTCCACTAGAGATGTTTTTGTTCTTTACTGTCTGGTAGTTTTACTACAGAAGATATCCACCTTATCAGGAGGTTGGTCTAACTATACAAGGATAGGAAGAGGAATTTGCATATGGTGTTTATTGACCTAGAGAAGGCGTATGACAAGGTTCCCATGGACATCCTTTGGAGGTGTTTGGAGGTGAAAGGTGTGCCGATGGCTTATATTAGGGCGATAAAGGATATGTATGATGGAGCTATGACTCGAGTTAGAACTGTGGGAGGTGACTCAGAGCCTTTTACGGTTGTTATGGGGTTACACCAAGGATCTGCTCTCAACTCGTTCTTATTTTCTCTGGCGATGGACGCACTGACACACCATATCCAAGGAGAGGTGCCATGGTGTATGTTGTTCGTTGATGATATAGTTCTGATTGATGAGACGCGAGGTGGGGTTAGTGAGAGGCTGAAGGTACAGAGGCAAGCCCTAGAGTCTAAAGGTTTCAAGTTGAGTAGGACTAAGACAGAATATGTGGAATGTAAGTTCAACAACGTGACAGGGAAAGCAAATGTGGAAGTCAGACTTGACTCAAAGGTCACCCTCAAGAGAGAAAGTTTTAAGTACTTAGGGTCAATTATCCAGGGAGATGGGGAGATCGATGGGGATGTTACACATCGTATTGGGGTTGGGTGGGGTGGATGAAATGGAGGTTAGCGTCTGGATTCTTATGTGACAAGAATGTGCCACCGAAACTCAAAGGTAAGTGTCATGACCCGAATTTCCAACCGTCGGGGCCGTGATGGTGCCTAACATTGGACTCGCTAGGCAAACCAACGTTACTGGCTATTCTATATTGTTTCTTTATTTTTAGCAATTAGTAAATGATATACAAGACCAGCGGAAATAAAATTGCGAGTGAAATAGAATCTAACAACTTAATTAAATACTATTACGAAATCCATAATAACAACTCCTAGAATTTGGTGTCACAATTTCACGGACTATCTATGAATACTACAAATAGAGGTATGAACAAACAAAATACTACTGTCTCATAAATACATAAAGACAGTAAAGAAAAAGGATGGAAGGTGACGCCAAGGCATGCGGACGCCTGCAGGACTAACTCGGGGTCTCTACTGAACTGAAGGCAGCAACCTCGATCTAGGGTCCAATGGGTCCAGTACCGGGATCTGCACAAAAAGTGCAGAGCGCAGCATCAATACAACCGATCCCATCTACTGAGTAAGTTTCGAGCCTAACCTCGGCGAAGTAGTGACGAGGCTAGGACACGACAACCAAATAAACATGTGCAGTTTAATCATATACGAAAAAATGAAAATAATAACAAGAATTAAGCAGCTAGATACCAAATAAGGAATGGGAAAACATGCCGAGGGGAGGGAATACCAAATAATGGAAATAATGAGGTAAAGAAACAATAAAATATCGACTTAAACAACAGAAATAGTAAGACAAAAGAAAACAAGTGCACGACATCACCCTTCGTGCTTTTACTCTCATCCTCACCAAATAATAAATAGAATGCGCGACATCACCCTTCGTGCTTTTACTCTCATCCTCACCAAATGATAAATAGAATGCACGACATCACCCTTCGTACTTTTACTCTCATCCTCACCATGAATCGATAGAAATGACACGACATCGCCCTTCGTGCTTTTAAATTTATAATATGACACGACATCACCCTTCGTGCTTTTACTCTCATCCTCACAATATCATACACGACATCACCCTTCGTGCTTTACACTCTTCCTCACCCAAACAAATCAATAACAGCAATCCGAAAAGGAAATCAACAATATGAATAATAATAAAAACCATAACGTCCCGGCAAGGGAACCAACAGTAAAATCAATATCATCCCGGCAAGGGAAACAACTATAACCAATCTCACTTAGTTACTTAACTTCATGTAATAATTCTCAACTAGAACCAATACTCAACAATGATTAATACCAAGGAATTTCTATCAACACAAATAATTATCAATTTAAACATAGGTAGTGCTTAATGAAAATAGCATATAAATCACAACATACGACTCACGGGCATGCTTGACACCAACTTATAGGTACTCGTCACCACACATATACATTGAACATGATACCAACACATAGCAAATATGACACACTGCCTATTCCCTCAAGCTAAGGTTAAACCAAACACTTACCTCGAATTCCACGGCCAAACTCAAACCTCAATTACCGCTTTCCCTTTAGCATTCGCCTCTAATTCTTTTGTATCTGAGTCGTTTCTATTGACAATATTCTAACACACGTTAATTGTGAAAAAACATAGAACAAGTCATATGAAAATCTTAACGAAATCACGTTGCGTATGCAAAGAAAATCATGGCCAAAACATTTCCTCAAGAGCTTTGCAACAACGTTGCTATGTTCTTTAGCTTAGAAAGTGGTTTGGATAAAGTTTCTTATGTGCTTGGTTGAAGCTCTCTTGTGATTTGGATTGTAATGTTTCTTAGAGATGGTAAAGAGAATGATTTTATAATCACTCTTTGAAGCTTTCATCCGTTTGCTAGCAAAATGTAAGATGAAAGTCTTTTAAGATCATAGTTTGTGGCCCCCACCTATTGGGATGACTAAGCCACTAAGTTTAATAGCTTTTGCCAACTATTTCATGCACTTAAGAGTCAGCATATTGAGCTTGAATTGCTGCCACGTTTGGGATCTTTAAGCTTACCCAATGACTCATTACTAAACTTTACACATGTTAACCATGCACTTTAAGACTCATCACCAAACTTTACACATGTTAACCATGCACTTTAACTAACTTTACACATGTTAGCCATGCACTTTAAGTAACTTTACACATGTTAACCATGCAATTTAAGTGATATGACACTTAGTTCCACCCTTGGCCAAATTAATGCCATGTGGAAGCCCATTAAAGTTCCTCTTTACATGTGTCATCCCTTGACCAACCTTTCATTACATGGAGACACCACATATCTTTGCATGTATAGATATGTGACACTTACTACCACTTGTCCACATCCCTCATGGCTTTTGACCACGTGCTACTAGTTAATAGTACTAATAAATTTCTAGTCTACACTACAACCTTCCATTTAACTAACTACACATATAATTAATTCTAGCACTCAACTCACTTAAATACTAATATAATTCACATATCTTACTATTTAAAAGCAAACTTAGCATTTTCCTCAAATTTTCCTATAATAATTTTCCGGATATATGCTCGGACTGCATACGTAAAACGAGGTGAGATATGAAAAAAAGAGGTTTTCAAGGCTTCGGAACACAGTTTTGACTTATAAATGAGAGATGACTTTTTGGGTAATCACATTCTCCACCTTTAAAACAAATGTTCGTCCTCGAACGGACATAGAAAAGTACCTGAATCGGGGAAAAGATGAGGATATCGGCTCCGCATATCGAACTCAGACTCCCAGGTAGCTGCCTTGGCAGGCTGACCTCTCCAGTGAACACGAACCGAAGGATAACTCTTCGATCTCAACTGACGAATCTGCCGGTCTAATATGGCTACCGGCTCCTCCTCATAGGTCAAATCCCTGTCCAACTGGACACTGCTGAAGTCTAACATATGGGATGGATCATCATGATACTTCCGAAGCATAGACACGTGAAACATTGGGTGCATAGCTGATAAATTTGGTGGAAACGCAAGTCTGTAAGCCACCTCTCCCACTTTATCAAGGATCTCAAAAGGACCGATGTACCTAGGGCTTAGCTTGCCCTTCTTCCCAAATTTCATCACGCCTTTCATGGGAGACACCCGAAGCAACACTCGCTGATGCAACAATCCACCAGGCCTCTGATGTTCGTACTTAACCTGCTGACAATTTAAACACCCAGTGACATATGCCACAATATCCTTCTTCATCCTCCTCCACCAATAATGCTGCCGCAAATCCTGATACATCTTTGCGGCACCCTGATGAATGGAATACCGGGAACTATGGGCCTCCTCTAAAATCAACTCACGAAGCCCATCCACATTGGGCACACAAATACGACCCTGCATACGCAGAACTCCATCATCACCAACTGTAACCTACTTGGCACCACCGTGCCACACCGTGTCCTTAAGGACTCACAGATGCAGATCATCATACTGCCGATCTCGAATATGATCAAATAATGAAGAACGAGCAGCTGTATAAGCTAGAACACGGTCGGGCTCAAAAACATCCAACCTCATGAACTGGTTGGCTAAATCCTAAAAATCCAAAGCAAGCGGTCTCTCCCCGACCAGAATATAAGCAAGGCTACCCATACTGGCTGACTTCCTACTCAAAGCATTGACCACCATATTGGCCTTCCCCGGATGATACAAGATGGTGATGTCATAGTCCTTCAACAGCTCCAACCATCTCATATGCCTCAAATTTAGCACCTTCTGCTTGAACACGTACTGCAAACTCTTGTGATCCGTGAACACCTCACATGATACTCCATATATTTAATGCCTCCAAATCTTCAGCGCGTGGACGATGGATGCTAGCTCCAAATCATGAACTAGTTAATTCTTCTCGTAGATCTTCAACTGACGTGAAGCATATGCAATAACATTGCCATCTTGCATCAATACTGCACCAAGCCCAACCTGAGAAGCATCACAATACACAGTATACGACCCTGAACCTGTGGGCAAAACCAACACCGGCGTCGTAGTCAAGGTTGTCTTGAGCTTTTGAAAGCTCGCCTTACACTCATCTGACCACCTGAACTGGGCACCCTTCTGAGTCAACCTGGTCATCGGGGCTGCAATGGACGAAAACCCCTCCACAAACCGACGGTAATAGCCCACCAAACATAAGAAATTCCGGATCTCTGTGGATGATATGGGTCTAGGCCAATCCTTGACGGCTGAAATCTTTTTAGGATCTACCTGAATGCCCTCTGCTGACACAACATGACCCAGAAATGCAACTGAACTCAACCAAAACTCACATTTCAAAAACTTGGCATATAATTGACTATCCTTCAAAGTTTGGAGAACGATTCGAAGGTGTTGCTCGTGCTCCTCCCGGCTGCATGAATAAATCAGAATATCATCAATAAAGAAAATCACGAATGAATCCAAATAAGGCATGAACACTCGGTTCATCAAGTCCATGAAAGTTGCTGGGGCATTTGTCAACCCGAATGACATCACTAAAAACTCATAATGCCCGTACCGAGTGAAAAAATCTATCTTAGGGACATCGAATGCCCTAATCCTCAATTGATGGTAGCCAGATCTCAAATCAATCTTCGAAAATACCTTGACACCCTGAAGTTGGTCAAACAAGTCATCAATCCTCGGCAATGGATACTTGTTCTTGATAGTAACCTTGTTCAATTGCTGATAATCTATGCACATCCTCATCGATCCGTCTTTCTTCTTAACAAACAATACTGGTGCACCCCACGACGAGACACTAGGCCTAATAAAGCCTTTATCAAGAAAATCTTGCAATTGTTCTTTCAACTCCTTCAACTCTAGCGGGGCCATACGGTATAGTGGGATAGAAATGAGCTTAGTGCCCAGAGCCAAATCAATGCAAAAGTCAATATACCTGTCGGGTGGCATACCCGGCAGGTCTGCAGGAAACACCTCTGGAAACTCACGGACAACGGGCACAGAATCCATAGAAGGAATCTCAACACTAGAATCTCGAACATGAGTTAAATAGGCCAGATACCCCTTCTCGACCATGCGTCGAGACTTTATATAAGAGACAACCCTGCTGGATGAATGACTAGGATTCCCTCTCCACTTCAGTCGAGGAAACCCCTACAATGCTAAGGTCACGGTCTTGGCGTGACATTCAAATATGGCATGACACGACGACAACCAATCCATCCCCAAAATGGCATCAAAATCTACCATATCAAGGATTAAAAGATCTACACTGGTCTCCGGACCCCCAATAACCATTACACACGAACGGTAGACGCGATCTACCATAATAGGATCACCCACCGGTGTAGACACATATACATGAGCACTCAGAGAATCACGAGGCATAACCAACTAAGGGGCAAAATAAGATGACACATAGGAATATGTGGACTCTGGATCAAATAGAACCGAGGCATCCCTGCTGCAAACTGAAACCATACCTGTGATAACTGCATCGGAGGCCTCAGCCTCATGTCTAGCTGGGATAGAATAGCATCGGGGCTGAGCCCCACCAATCTGAACTACATCCCTAGGACGGCCTCCTGGTGGCTGACCTCTACCTTTAGTATCCTGGCCTCCACCTCTAACACCTCGACCCCCACCCCTAGCTGGCTTAGCGGGTGGTGGGACACCTGGTGCTGGAACCATGGCGCGAGAACCCTGGTGCTGAGAACTGCTTGAGACTCGAGGGCAAAATCTAAAAATGTGCCCGGGACCACAACAAGTATAACAAGATCTCGGTTGCTGGCCCTGAAACTAACCCTGATGACCTGAGTAACGATCCTGAAAACTCTGGAGCGGCGGTGCATTGATAGGAGCTGGTGGTGCACTGTAGGGCAATTGGTCAGAATACTACATGTGAGAACCACGACCACCTGGAGTACTGCGAGAAACCTGAAGTGCTGAATGAAACGGCCTAGGAGGATGGCCCCTACCAAAAGAATCCCTGCCTCCAGATGAAGCACCACTGAACCGGCCAAAATGACGAGGCCTCTTGTCAGACCCCTGACCACTCCCCTGTGATAGAACCATCTCGACTCTCTTGGCCACATTGGTTGCATCCTGAAAGGAAATATCACTCCCTGCCTCTCTAGCCATCTGCAATCTGATCGGCGGAGCTAGTCCCTCAATAAACCTCCTCACCCTCTCTCGGTCGGTGGGACGTATCATAATAGCATGACGGGCCAAGGTAATGAATCTGCTCTCATACTGAGAGCGGTCATAGAACCTTGTTGGAGACGCTCAAATTGCCTTCGATAATCCTCTCTCTGAGTGATAGGAAGGAACTTCTCCAGAAACAACTAAGAGAACTGGGCCCAAGTCAAAGGTGGTGATCCAGCTGGTCTGGTCAATGAATAATCTCTCCACCAAGTCTTGGAGGGACCTGATAGACGAAAAGTAGCAAAGTCGACCCCATTGGTCTCCACTAACCCCATGTTCCGTAGAACCTCGTGACAACTATAAGTAGTAGTGAACAACTTGGTGAACCTGTCCAATCTCCACAAAGCATCAGCAGGCATAGCTGCTCCATCACCGGTTTGAGCCACAACACCCGGCTGAAATACACCAGTTGTCTAAACTGCTAGAGTCTGAAACTGAGGAGTCATATGCTCCGGAGTGCGAGTAGCAGGAGTTTGGGATCCTCCCCAACCTGAGAGACGTCCGGTGCTGCAGGAGGTAAACCTGCCTGAGCGACACTCTCAATGAGGCCCACTGGACGTACCAGAGCATTCTGGAGTACCCGGATAGCAATGAAACCCTCGGGAACCTGAGTTGGCCCAACCGGAACTGTCTGGGCAGGAACCTCATCAGCAAACTCTACCTGAGGCTCCGCCACTGGGGCTGTTGCTCTAGGCTGAGCTCTGCCCCTGCCTCGTCCTCGGATCCTTGTAGGAGATGCAACTAGGGACTCGGGATGCTGATTAGTGGATGGAGAAGCACGTGTTGTCTCCACCTACGAGAGAATAGAGTAGAAAGTCAATTAGCATTGAGAAATCAAACCACACGACATGGAAGAATAAATGTGAGGTCATTCCTAAACTCTGTACCTATGGGGGATAAGCACAGACGTCTCCGTACCGATCCTTCGGGCTCTACTAATCTTGTCCGTGAATTGTGAGACCTAAGCAACCTAGTGCTATGATATCAACTTGTCACGACCCGAATTTCCCATCGTCGGGACTGTGATGGCGCCTAACATTGGACCCGCTAGGCAAGCCAACGTTACTGGTTATTCTATATTGTTTCTTTATTTTTAGCAATTAGTAAGTGATATACAAGACCAACGAAAATAAAAGTGCGGGAGAAATAGAATCTAACAACTTAATTAAATACTATTATGACATCCATAATAACAACTCCCAGAATTTGGTGTCACAATTTCACGGACTTTCTATGAATATTACAAATAGAGGTCTGAACAAACAAAATACTACTGTATCAGAAATACGTAAAGACAGTAAAAAAATAGGATAGAAGGTGATGCCAAGGCCTGCAGACGCCTGTAGGACTACCTCGGGGTCTCCACTAAACCGAAGGCAGCAACCTCGATCTAGGATCCGATGATTCCAGTACTGGGATCTGCACAAAAAGTGCAGAGTGAAACATCAGTACAACCGACCCCATGTACTGAGTAAGTGGCGAGCCTAACCTCGGCGAAGTAGTGACGAGGCTAGGACACGACAACCAAATATACCTGTGCAGTTTAATCATATACGAAAAAATGACAATAATAACAAGAATTAAGCAGCTAGATACCAAATAAGGAAGGGGAAAACATGTTGAGGGGACGGAATATCAAATAATGGAAATAACGAGGTAAAGAAACAATCAAATATCGACTTAAACAACATAAATGGTAACACAAAAGAAAACAAGTGCACGACATCACCCTTCGTGCTTTTACTCTCATCCTCACCAAATAATAAATAGAATGCACGACATCACCCTTCGTGCTTTTACTCTCATCCTCACCAAATGATAAATAGAATGCACGACATCACCCTTCGTGATTTTACTCTCATCCTCACCATGAATCGATAGAAACGGCACGACATCACCCTTCGTGCTTTTAAATTTATAATATGGCACGGCATCACCCTTCGTTCTTTTACTCTCATCCTCACAATATCATACACGGCATCACCCTTCATGCTTTACACTCTTCCTCACCCAAACATATCAATAACAACAATTCGGAAAGGAAATCAACAATATGAACAATAATAAAAACCATAACATCCCGGCAAGGGAGCCAATAGTAAAATCAATATTATCCCGGCAAGGGAAACAACTATAACCAATCTCACTTAGTTACTTAACTTCATGTAATAATTCTCAACTGGAACCAATACTCAACAATGATTAATACCAAGGAATTTCTATCAACATAAATAACTATCAATTTAGACATAGGTAGTGCTTAATGAAAATAGCATATAAATCACAACATACGACTCACGGGCATGCTTGACACCAACGTATAGGCACTTGTCACCACACCTATACGTTGAACATGATACCAACACGTAGCAAATAGGACACAATACCTATTCCCTCAATCTAAGGTTAAGCCAAACACTTACCTCGAATTCCACGACCAAAATCAAACCTCAATTACCGCTTTTCCTTTAGCATTCGCCTCTTATTCACTTGTATCTGAGTTGTTTCTCTTGAAAATCTTCTAACACACGTTAATTATGACAAAACATGGAACAAGTCATATGAAAATCTCAACGAAATAACGTTGCGTATGGAAAGAAAATCATGGCCGAAACATTTCCTCAAGAGCTTTGCAACAACGTTGTTATGTTCTTTAGCTTAGAAAGTGGTAACGTTTCTTATGTGCTTGGTTGAAACTCTCTTGTGATTTGGATTGTAATATTTCTAAGAGATGGGAAAGAGAATGATTTTATAATCACTCTTTGAAGCTTTCATCCGTTTGCTAGCAAAATGTAAGATGAAAGTCTTTTAAGATCATAGTTTGTGGCCCCCACCTATTGGGATGACTAAGCCACTAAGTTTACTAGCTTTTGCCACCTATTTCATGCACTTAAGAGTCACCATATTGAGTTTGTATTGCTGCCACGTGATGTGCCGGAGAATTTCGGCACATTTAATACCATAGTGCTTAAATTATGGCTCGTTTCAAGAGAAGTTACTCTTATTAATTATAGAATTTTGGTATTTTGCAGTACACAAGGTGTAAACACTCAAGACCATGCAAAAGAGATCTAAAGAAGAGAAAAGAGGAGGAAAATGGCCGAATGCGATTGCATATGCAACATGCNGAATCGCATTTCGAGCCTAGAGATCGCATACCGCAACAGAAAGTTGAGTCAAATTTAAGGAGTGAAATGCGGTCAAATATGCGACCGCATATCTCAAATGTGAACCGCATTTCAATCGCATCTCCATCTGATGCCTGAAGCCACACTACAAATGCGACGCATGAATGCAATCGCATATCACCAGTGCGGACCGCATCTCTCAAATGCGATGAATCTCTGGGACCTAGGGTTTTGATATGCGATGAAAAAAGTGAAGATGCAAATCGCATCCCTGTTATGTGACAGGAATTCGATCGCATATCAGCCCGACAAGGGTGTTTTTGTTTGTTTTTCACCCGAACTTCCTGCCCACTATAAAAGGATTTATCTTGGCATCTCTTTCATATATCTCTGAATACAGATCTTTGGACATATCTTCAGCCTTGTAAATATATTTTGAGTAGAGAAGAACAAGTT